>OMLP01046048.1:7120-34062 GCA_900302685.1 Spondyliosoma cantharus
CTTGTGTTTGCATGTAGACATGAATATAAACATTTGAATAAGCGGCATGAAAGCATCTGAAAAAAGTAGTTCGAACAAAAACAAATTCCAACCAAATTCTTGATATTTTGTAAATCCGTTCCGTTTTCTTGGCCGCTTTTTCCCTCACGGGGTCGCGGTGATGTTGTTCCCCCTTCTTCAGGGGGATTACTGGAGCCTATCCCAGTGACTCGTTGGGCGAAGGCCAGGGTTCACCCCTGAATGAGTCGCCAGCTCATTGCAGGACCCTTACTGATGGCAGAGGCTAGTGCCAACTGCACATCAGGAGCAGTTTTGGGGTTCAGTATCTTGCTCAAGGATACTTCGGCATGTAGCTCAGTCCCGCCCAGGGGAGCCTGGAATCGAACCAGTGACCTTCCGATCACCGATTGAACGGCTCTACCAACTGAGCTACAGCCGCCCCTTTTTGTAAATCAAAGTGCATAATTAGATGAATTAAATAAAACCTGTTTGTAGGAACCTCTACAAACTAGGCTGACTTGTAATTGAATCAAGTTAATTTCATTTCATTATCAGCTGATCTTGTTGTTTTTCGTATTAAAACGTTGTCAAGTTGTCACAAATTATCTCCACGAAAACCTTATACACAAGTTCCTGATTGTGCGTCTGATTCTGAGACCACAGTGATCATTTATTATTGATTGTTTCCGTTCCTGATATTGTGTAATGGCCTGTCAATGCTTGGCGTCTATTCTGCACTAATGATACGAGACGGAGGACTGCACCACATTCTCACATTTGAGGAACTGCGAGAAGAAAACATTGACACTTTTAGAGATGACTTCTTGAGATGACAGAATTGTCGTTTAATATTTGTCTCACGCTTAATTTATGTTAACATTTTGTTTGTGTTTAGGGGGTTCATGAGTCACGCGGTGTGAACGAGGACTACCTGAAGCTGGAGTCTCTGGTTCAGAAGGTGGTCTTGCCCTACCTGGGCACCCACGGGCTTTACTCTGGAGATGGTGCTGAGGACCAATGCTGTGTTCTGGGTGAGACGGCGTGGGCGTGAATCCTAAAAGAAAAGTAATGACGGCGACGTGTCTGATGAGCGACCTAAATGAATCAACACCTTTTCCTCTTGTCCTTCAGAGAAGTGTTTATCGTGGCCCAAGTCTGCGGATCAACTGTCTAAAAACCCTGTGGTGCGATCGAAGAGCTACAATATCCCTCTGCTGCTGACCCCTGTGGCTGAGTACGACCCAGATGCCAGCTCTGTTGGCAGTGGAGGAATTCGGCGCCACTCGGCCTGTGAGATTATATCATGCCTGGAGGAACAAGGACTGGCCTACGCGGACTTGGCCTCAGGGCCCGAACTGTCTGGCCCCTCCTCCAACCGGCTGTGCGTGGGCTCTCAGTTTAACGGTATGACACAGATTAAGATGTCTCACGAAGAAACAAAAATTCATGACGCAATAATCCGCAATAATCCATAATAATCCTGTGCTCTGTCATTCACAGGTATTGTACAAGCAGGGGCCAGCGTCATGGACTTGCCTCTTTCAACTCCCTCCATCCTTCGTTCCTCAGGAGCTCTCCACGGCACTGAGGCCACCACAACAATGACTGATCTCAGTAAAGGTGCATCGTCCACGCCTCCCAGCGAGTCATCCAGCCCCGAAACCATAATTGGACAAGTGCTAGAGTCTGCAGACTCGGACTCAGATGGGATATTTATTGATTTCCCACCTCACTCCTCAGAGGCGATGGGGTACAGTCGCGATAGCAGGCAGAGTACCGTGTAGCTGTGGTTGCCTTTAGGAACGCAGCCTCCCCCCTCAGCGTGTACGGTAATAATCTGTGAGGAAGCTTAAAGATTTCATTGAATGGGTACTATCTTATTTCTTACTGTAATACGATGAGTTTCCATGACGGATGCTTTCACTGGTGAGTGACAACCTCGCAGCTTTATCCAACAAACATACAAAGCAAATCCCAGAGGGACTGTTATTAACAGGCTCATGTGTTTTACCAGGTTTTTAACTTTAAGACACTGTATTTGGGATTTTATCCAAGTCAGATAATGTCCCGAAGGCAAAAGTCAGGTGGTGTTCTGTATTTTTTTTATTGACAACAAATACCATGAAAACCAGAGACCACAATCATCAATGAATTCATCCTACTGACAAAAACTACCAAAAGTCGTAGAAATATCGTGTTAAAATATTACTTTGGCAAAAACAAATGTTATCCATATAAATAGTACTTGAGTAAAAGTATCTGATATCAAATATACCAAAGTATCAAAAGTAAAAGTAAATTGTATCCATGGATCAACCGATTATCGGATCCAATAATCAGCATTGTTCTGATGATCAGAATCTTTTTTATTTATCTGATTATCCATAAAATAACTTATTCATTGTCACTCAATTCATTAATTTATTTAAAAATGCACCACTTTGGCTCTGGTGCAGCATGTTACTGCAAAGTAACTAGTACCTAAAGTTATCACATAAATGTGGAAGTGGAAGTACAAAGTAAAGTGGAAATACTCAGTTACCACAAGCGGCCCAGACAGAGGAGAAAAGAACTGCTTTAAATAATGTTTAATGTGCTTATTTGCATACATATTCAACATTAAAATATTTAAAAGATCTAAAAATACGTCTGGTATAAAACTTTATTTCAGTATTTATATATTTATTTATTCATTTCTAAACATGCACAAGGCGGCTTTACTTTTCCTAAAGACTTTTGGATGAAGTTGCGTATGAATTCTGAAATGTATATAGATTAGCTAAAATATATATCAAATTCAATGATGGGTATGATAATAAAAATGTGGCATTTAAGAAATTTTGTTTGTTTACCAAATATGAAAATGTGCGTAAAGGGTCTCAGTCTGCTGAGAGTAATCTGTTTTATTAATCTGGCCCAGAGTGCGAGTACAGGAAGTTTGTGCCAAAGACCTCATTTTGTTGTAACAACTATTGCCACACGTTTCTTGGTTTGGATGAACATGTGCACTCTAGTTTTTACACCATCCTGCTGCCTTAAATACTCATTAGAGTGACACGTGTATTAATCCGCAGCAAAAAATAGTCCCCAACATAAGCACTGTTTAAGTAACTTTTGCTTAAAACTACAGCGCCCAGCGTTTATAGGAGTCATTCTGTTTTTGTCTGTAATTGAGTGACGGACTCACACATTGTTGGTTTTGGTCTTTTCATGAGATTTGTTGACAGTGTCATCAATATACAATATCGTCAATATGTTCCTTTAACCTATAGAGGAGAATGTAATCCTTCAGTTCACAGAAATGACCAAATTGGAGTTTGTGACGCTTTCACACCAACACGTGGAAAAATGACTTTGCATATTTATCATGGGTTTGTTTTGTATATGTGTACTTTGATCTGACAGCAGGTTTATACTTTCTGTTTATGTTTTGTCTCCCTCTTGGCAGTAACACAGTAATGAGGTCTTCTGCTCTCACTTTTGTACGACATCTTATGAAAATGTGGATTGTTGATTTGTTTTTTATTGCCAGCGGCGGCCATAGACGTCCGATGCAAAATTATCTTCTTGGGGAATACGTTGGTGTGACAGCATTTGCTTTTCTGTATTAGCTCTGTAAAGCAGGAGTTTGAGGAATATGACGATGTTTATTGTTTACATTTGATAAAGACATGAACATTTTTGGCTGAATGTCGTCCCACACACTGTATTTTGCACCACCACTACCTTGTAAATAAAAAAAAAAAGTGCATTGTTGGTTTTTAGGACAGCTAGATAGTGTAAAGTGAGCTTTTACCTTTAATGAATTGAGATTTTAATAAGGGCTTTTTAACTGAATCTTTTTCAAACGATGTTTTACCTCAAGCGTTTTGTACTTTACTTTTTTGACAATCTATGATGTCTACGGAGTTGTACTTTGTATTAATTTGTTATACTAGCCCAGTAAAAATTAAATAAATTTGAATAGTATTAAAAAAAACATGGGGTATCTCCTTCTGTGTTACACACTTGATCTATATTATATCATAAATAGAATATGAACAGCTAAGCGGACTATTAATTTGATTGGTTGTCAAGAAAGAGGGAGGATCTACAGCTGCGGGTGGATTTAGTTTTACCATTGAGTTAAGCTTCATTAAGCCGCCTTTATTTTAGATTTTAGAAGTACAGAGGTCATGATTCAAATCACCCACCTCACCTGAGGAAATGTTGACCAGACTCCATAGAGAGGTTTTCATATTTTAGATGAAGATTCATTCTTGACTCTTGACTCAGTGTCTGATTACTAGATTTCTTTCAGAGTTATTAGCCACATATTGTGACCTTTGATTAGCAGGTGGAGTTTGCTCCACATTTGGATCTGGCCCCTGTGTCGTCAACAGTCGCTACAGCCCTGCAGTTATCCATCAAAATAAAACACACCAGATGATAAACACGTGCTTTTATTTCGAAAAGGGGGGCCGGAAACGCGCTTTTGTTTTGTAACAACCGACCGGAAGCTCTGCAGTTACTGCTGGCAACTGCTGCGGAACTCCAGGCTGAACTAGCTAAAAGCTAACTGTACCGTACTCTTCGCTGAGAACGAGCGGCTCTGCTGTCAAAACTACATCGTCTGTTTAAAAGTCTCGACGTTTGCCTTGTCGGCGAAGAGTTGCTCTTTCTAAGAGGTTCATTATCTCGGACGATTTGGTAAGACATCTTTCTTTGAGCAATGTTTTTGTTTGGGTCTCAGAAGTTAGCAGCAGCTAGCCAACAAACATTCAGCAGCGTCTTCAGGTCTGTACTGAAGTGGAAGTGACAACACAATCATTCCACGCAGAGGTTCGTGTTTGTAAACGCCTGAGCGCAAGTGGAGTGCGTTCTGATGTATGACCAGAGTTATTATCTGTCATTTACATCCATCTGAAAAGGAGGCTGATGTGTTGGTTTGTCTTCTGATCCCTGTGTGTGTGTGTGTGTGTGTGTGTGTGTGTCTCACCTTGGCTGTGCTCCTCTCTAGTCTCTCTCACTGTGGGTGACACTGGCTCGGAGCCAGTCCTCCGTAGATGAAGATGTCCCTGGCCCAGCGAGTGCTCCTCTCCTGGATCTTCGCCCTGATCTTCCTCATCATGCTGGTCCTCAAGCTGGACTCCAAGATCCACTGGAACTGGTTTCTCATCTTCCTCCCTGTCTGGACCTTTGACACCATCCTCATCCTCATGCTGATAGTGAAGATGGCAGGGCGCTGCAAGCCAGACTTTGACCCCAGGGATGGAGAGCAGAGCCTGAAGAGGAGGCTGTGGTACCTGACGGCTCTGCTGCTGAAGCTGGCCTTCTGTCTGACACTGTGCTCCCGCCTGGAGAGGCTGGTCGACATGTGGGTCAGTGTGATGTGCGTCCCCCTGTGGGTGCTGCTGGGTGGGGCGCTGGTGGAGCTGGGACACAGTGTTTTCCACTACAGGAGGGACTGAATCTGAGGACTCTTGGTGTTGAAATGTAAAATAGGGGACACAAAGCATTTCACGCTTGAGATGCACCAATCTGATCCACTGGATTGGTACCGGGGCTGATGCTGACTTGAATCAGAGGATCGGGTATCGGTCAGACACGTCCACCCCACTTAAGTTTTCTTGTGAGTGTCATTATAAAATTCACTGTTTATGCTGTAAGTCACATTTAAGTCACAGCAGGTTGCAGACTGGGTTTTACACAGTGCGGTTTACAGGTTTTTAAAAAAAAAAAAAAGGAAAGAGAGCACTAGTATCGGATCAGGAATTGGGGTCGGTGTCTGGAAAGAGAAGTCAGGTCAGCGCATCCTTTTCTTGTGCCACATTATGACCTTATTGTGATTCAAAAGGAAAACTTAAAAGTACATGAATCCACACAGTAAGGCATTTTAAGAATAAATACAGTCGTCACATAGTTTAGGCATTCACATCACTGCCTTTCGGCTTATCTTAAGGCTGCAGGAATCGGTGAAATTGTGAATGGGTGTCGAGGGAAATCGGCTTTTTATTTTCTATGTAAGCTAGAGTTACACTGCAAGGTGAGACTTGGTTTAAGAAATGGAGCTAAGCAAAACGAGGTACACGTTATGTGCCATTGTGATCCAAAATACATTATTCTCCACACTAAATGTTCCACCGTTTAACTTTTTAGTGATGGCGCACACGACTGTCAATGCAAACACAATAACACTAGCTGCGTGCTAGCATGCACTGTGGGCCGCTGAGCCATATTACACCTGTCTGTAAAATCACTGTTGAAACGTGTATATCACCATTCAAGTGTTTCCGCTAAGCAGTTAGAAAGCTCACAGCTTCCGTATGGGGTGGTACACACAAGTAGTACCCGTCCCAGGATGTCGTTCTGCCACTGACACAATCTGAATGTAAATCCTGAACTTCCTCTCAACTGTATGGATTTGAGACGTGTGCAAAGAACGTTCATGCTGGCTCAGCTCATCATTGATAGACTCAACCTTCAACAGTCGAAGCTGTATCACCCCGATTCCAAAAACATTTTGGACGTCTAAACGATGAATAAATAAAGGATGTAATCATATTAGTATCCTTTTCTTTTGACATGTACTCACTTACTCTGAATTGAGTTATTTCCAACTTTGTTAAACACAGAAACACACCTGAATAAGGATTTTACTACACTCTGGAGCTATTCGTACACAAATCGTTGGCAAATTATTTCATGTTTTTGTTTACATTTTTGCACAGCATCCCAACCTTTTTTGGAATCAGGGTTGTACTTTGTCAGTCTTAAATATTGATCAGCTGCAACTGCTCGTCATCCTTTGTCTTTGCATCAAGATGGCAGACGTTTGTCCACATTAACATGAATATGGCTGAATTCCATTTAGATGCTTCTGTTTCAGGGTCTTGGCGTAGTGCTTGCTGGGTCACTTGACCAGAGCAGAGCCAACATTAATGTTATGTGCTTTCACTGCTATGAGAAGTCAGAATGTCTGCTGTGAAACAGTTGTTACCTTGAACATTTAAGGTGCTTGCAGTTAGCATTCTATATTCACATCAGAGTAAAAGTACAGCTGGAGGGGGACATTTTAAACTATACAGAGTTCAGTGTTTATCCAAGACCCATGCCGCTTTAAGTAGCAACAAAGACAAATATTGAAACCTTGACAACATGAAATACAAGAGACATTAACAGTTAGTCAATATTTTTGAACCATTTATTGAGAGGTTCTGATCAGAGTATAAATCACACTACCAAGTCTTATCTTAGGAAATAAAATGTATTTACAACAAAATTTTCACATACATTGGTTTCAAATAAAAACAGACAGTAAATGATATAAATAAGTTCTATGGAAAATAAAACTTGTCTTACAAAAAATATATGCAATTTCTGTATACACTTTCTCACATTGGTGCTAATAACATCTATACTGTACAGTTTTGGTACATACAGTATCATTTACAGCCCTGTGTGAGTCAAACAAACGTCCAGTCTGAAAACAACTACTTGCTCCGATTTTTTTGGAGTGTCAGAATCAACAAACCCCATCGACTAAAGCAACATGGCGAAGAGGATTTCAGCGGGAGCTCAGTGACTGCTTGAAACCTCCCAAACAGTGATCGTAGGTAATTCCTAAAGCAGGGAGTAAGGATGGTTGTTTTCAGATTGGCTAGTCCAGTACCTAAAATAGGTGCTTTAAGAGCGAAGCTAAGTAGTGCACAGGCACTGACACATGGGTCACATAACATTTTATATAGAGCCTACATACATTCGCTAACAAACGTGAAGTGAGCTACTTAGCTTACATTCTTAGGCACTGATAAAATACTTGGAGAGTGCATCCTCTTTTCACTACGACACTGGAGAAATGTGGCCGAAGCTCCCGCTCATCTATTACAAATTAGAAATACCAGCTGATGTTTAAAGGAAGGATGCATTTTCAAATACTTTAACAAAGCCTCGGCGTAAGTTGAACAGTAAAAAAAGAAGACTAGACATCTAGACATTCATATTAAGAAGTCTTTCTGTGTTTGGGGCGTGTGTGTTTTCAGGGGCTGTTTTAACGAGTGCTGCTGCGGCCGAGTGTCCTGTAGGGGTGTGGCAGGCTTTCCCTGCACTGTGTCTTTTACTTTTGGTCCTTTAGAGGGCACAACTGTCCGACTGTCAGATGCAGGCTTAGAGGAAGAGCCTCGAGAGTCACTGTGATGGTGGGTCTTAGGCCTACTGTCTGTGAAAGAAAGCGCCAGAGTTTGGTGAGCCTCCATCGGCTTAAAGAGGTCAAAGGTGATGAGCGTCCGTGGTTGTTTGTGTTCTGGTGGCGCAGACTTCTTCCTCTCCTCTTTACTGATGACGTCTTTATCCTTCTTTCCTTCTTTCTTTACCTGAATGTTTGCAGGTTTGGGGGTGCACGTCTTCCCGTCGTCTCTCCCCGACTTTGACGGCGTGCTCGCCTCCTTGCCCTCCCTGTGCCCGCTTTTCTCCTTCTTCCCGTGCGAGGACTTGTGTTTATGCTCCTCTCTGTCTGGCCGTAGGTGAGACGCTGCCTGTGTGCCTCCCCTGTCTTTATCATGCTCCTTCTCTCTCTTGACGTGGGGTTGAGTCTTTGAGTCCCACTTCTCGTCTTTCTGTGCAGGCAGGGACGTTTGAGAGGCTTTAGTGCCCTCTCTCGTCCGCTCCTCGTCCTCTTTTTTCCTCATCTGTTGCAACGGCTGCGTCGATGTGCTCCCCTCTCTTCCTCCCTCGGCCTTAACTTTCTCCTGTTCTCTCACCCTGTCCTTCTCTCGGTCCCTGTCTTTCCCCCTGTCCTTTTTATCCCGTTCCTTCTCTTTACTCCTATCCTTGTCCTTTTTCTCTTTAACTCGCTCCTTCTCATCTTTCTCTCTTTTGCCTTTATCTTTGTCTTTTTTGATCTGTGGTGTGTTGTAAGTGCTCGTTATGCTATCTTTAGTTTTCTCTCTCAGACCTTGACCCGGCACCGTCGTCTTTTGGTGCTGCCTCTCCTCCTCCACATCATTCTCCTTCCTAATCTGCTGTAGTGACTTTAAGGATGTACTGTCCACTGCACTCTCCTCGTGTTCCTTCTGCAGCGTCCGGCCCGCGTCTGCTTCTTCATCTCCCCCTCCCTTACCCTCCTCTCTCTCATCTTCCTCCGTTTTATGCTCCATTAGTGTGTGAGTGAGTACACCTTCATCTCTCTCCTTCTTGACAAAAGGCAGAGACTGTGTCGGTGACAACTCCTTCATCTCAGCTCTGCTCTCCTGCTCTTCCTCCTTGAAAATCCGCGTCGGAGTTTGTGAGAGCGGCCCCTCCTTTCCCTCATTCTCCTCATCCTCCAGCTTCGTCACCGTCTGTACAGCAGGATCACACACCTTCCGCCCAACCACCTCCTCCTCCTCCTCCTCCTCCTCCTCCTCGTCCTCCTCTTCTTTGATATGAAGTGATACGTCTCTAGATGCACACTTCTCCTCTTCCTTCACCTCCTCCTCCTCCTTCTCCTCGTGTTGGTGATACTGTCTGAGTCGGATATGCCAAGCGAGGCTGCAGACAGCAGACACGGTTTTGAACTGGTGGACAACTCCTCTGGGGATGAAGTAGATGTCATCGTGGTAGAGTTGGATTCGGGCGTATCGGATCCCCTCCCTCCTCAGCTGGTTCAGCTTGGCATCATCGATCCATTGTACGCACTGTGGAGGCAGTGAGGAACAGAGTCAGTGGTCCCTCAGTGAAATGAACAAATATTTTTATTCTTGTATGGTACAAAGACAAGAATTGATAATAATCATGTATTGCACAAAATAAAAAGTATTGTAAGTGTATTATACTGATAATTGATTACAAAACTGACGATGTGGCATCTTGGAAGTCAAACAAAAGGGTTGGGTATTGGGTTTTGGGAATTTTTTGCACGTAAAGCTGCATTACTTGACTTTTTTTGGACACTTTGAGGATAACGCAACAAAATGTAAACGCAACTTTCAAATATCACTTCACAAGGTTTTTATGGAGAAAATGGTATCATCACATTAATCATGATGAAATGGAGCAACATTCATTTGGAGGAACATTTTCACTCTCATTTTGTGACTTTTGGCCTTTTGGCACATGTAAACAGCATTTTATGTCACTGTAAACAAACTTGAGAGAAACTTTCCCTCCATTTTTGGAAACGGGTGCCAACTCCTGAGAAAAATATCTTAAGCAGTTAACTGCCACACTATGTTCACTGGCTAGTCGGTTTGGCGCTGGGTAGGTTTACAGAGGGTTTATCGAAGCTCTTTCATTGAAAGATAGTCGGCTAACCATAGAAGCTTCTACCGCTCCCATGGTGTCTGTGGTATCCGTATACTAAAGGAAGGAGATGCTGCGTCAGCTTCATCAAGAAAGACACAACAGCCTGAAAAAAGAGAAATGGAACTCCTCTGTGGTGTTGAAAACCTTCACATGCACAAATGTGGCCCTGGGAGCATGGAGTTGTGAAGGATTGACCCTGAATGCTCGCGACTGCACTACAGTTGCTCGCTTGTCGGGTTTTTGCTCTCATTAGTCTCATCACTACAATAACTGCAAAGTTCCTATGTCAGTAATGACCGTATGTTTGATAGCTATAGATATACATTGTTAGTTAGTGCAGCTTCAGAGGACATTTTTTTAATAAGTTTCATCTCAAAAGGCACAAAAAAAATCCATTTATTCCGCTGTATCCTACCAGGCACAATTAATAAGTCTGACCCACCTGAGACAGTGGAGGTTCATGGAGGTCCAGCTGCAACCTCATGACCACATCTGGGAAATCTCCGGCGTGGAAACACACGACATCTTTGGTGATCCGGGCAGGAGCGTAACTGCTGTAAAGCAATAGAAAAAGTCCTGTTTACTGATCTGAGTTCAAATCTGAAAGCAAAAACATCAGCAACTTCCAGGTAGCCATCTGGTGGCGATTTGAGATTTGTTATTTGAGATATGTGAAATGCAGTTGTGCAGATCGATACAGAAATATCAATACATCTGATCCCAACTGTCTCTGTTCTTAGGATCATATAAAAATATCGACATCTAGACTCAGTCATTTGAGGCAAATGTGTATTTTATCATCAACAGAGACACACAGGAAACAAGCCACACTATCACCGGAATCTAGTCTAAATATTACCCAGTTGACATGAACTACTTCTCCTTCTGCCTTCTATAATCATATGCAAACTACAGTTCTATAAATGAGTAAGGCGTCACTGACAGAGAGTGGACATCGATAGTGGCTGACCACAGACGCTGTCACGTGGAGCTTTTTCCGTTCTCGGTACAGCAGAGAACTGTCGCCTGACTTTCTGATGCTTTGCTAGCTTTTTCTGATAAATCAAATCTACAGGTTGGTAAAGTCTCAGGCAGGGGTCTTTCACTTGGAAGTTATTGTAAACAAACATGTCACTGTGTACTCACTCCTCTCCGCAGCGCACAGCCTTCAGCACACCCACAGCAGCAGTAGTCTGTCTCTCAAACCCCTGACCGATGTGGTCGGCGTGGGCTCTCGTCCGGTCCTCGAACAGCATCTCCCTGGGCTCACTGGCTCTGGGTAGATACTGCAGGTTCTTTATCTCATTGGTGGACCTGAAATGCATTTATTCACGCCGTTTAGCACAAGTTCAAGACAAGCAGTGTTGTAGCAAAACCACTAAATTACTGTCAGCTTTTAGTTCAACAGCTTTACTTCAAACTTTTCTTGAAAATAAGGATGCTGGCGAGACGGTAACAGCTGTGCACTGGCAATTTACAGACTCAATATGTCAACTCACCTTTTCCTTTTGAAGGGTGATTTTGGCATGTCTGCCATGGGGATCATCTGTTCTCCAGGTCTGACCCACATGATGGGGCCGTCGTCGCTCTCAGTGGGGCTCTGCAGCCGCAGACTGGAGAACGTTCCCCAGGGCAGAGTCCGCTGCATAAACAGGGTGAGAAAATTCAGAGTTACATAATGACTCATGACAGACATTCACACGTCCACCGGCTGTAGGGGTGTTTACATTCACAGATTTAATAAACACACCAACCTCCAGAAAGGGAGATTCCTGTAACATGTTGATGAACTCTGGGAAGTAATCTCCAACCTCCTCGTCAACGGCCCCAACCAGACTGACCTGCCGCATGGCCCCGGCACGGTAAGTTCCCTGGGAATATGTCCGCTTCACCTACAGGAGGGGAACACGGAGAAAACAGATCAGACCCCCAGCAGAGGAACATCACAATATCCTAAACCCGACATGTGATTTACTGCCAGTTTTAAACATCAAATGCACCTTTAACGGAAATCATGTTTGGCTTGAAATTGAGGCGAAAACTGTTGGTGTGACCTTTCAAATGCACCTGCCTTTAATAAAGCACTCATTTGAGGAACATCACCATCTGCTTGGTCGTTAACAGCATCTTAAATACAAAGATTTAGGTCTTTGGACAAGCTCCAAAACAACGCACTCATCAAAAGAGACAAATTTCAACACAGGACAAATTAAAAGGCAAGACTATTGTTAGTCAAAGGAAATAAAGACCGTGTTACAGAGACATTAGTGCAAAAACCATCTGAGACTTTCAGGCACTCTGGATTATCAAATCTAGAAATAGGAAGACAACAAATCATACTTCCGCTTCACATGGGCCCCTCATCAGACATGAAGACTCAACCGAGTGAACGTCAACATTAAAGTGTCCACTTCAGCAATGTGAATGGGATTTAATGAAGCAATAATGATGCCTCAGAACAACTCGTAAACCTTTATTATGCGTCAGTCTGGTGATTCAACTCTAATGATATTGAAGTTCTAGTTTGTAGGGTTATCTTACCGCACTGCAATGCACTGAAAGATGTAACAAACATATTGTGTGTACGGTGGGAGTCCTACGTAAGATGGATGAAAATATACATGATAAGTATATACAATACATACAAATTGTACAATGTGATATATGCATATTGCAAGATAACAGTTCACAATTTTATATTTTCAAGATAAGATCCTGACGTGTAGTTTAAGCACACCTGAGGGTAGGAAAGACTAAGATGTAGGGACCAAGGATTGATGATGTCATACTTCATTGCTCTAGTTAGATTTGAAGACCTTTTCCCTCCTCTCTGAACCTTTGAGGAACATGTATTACAAATTACACTCGCGTTGTCTTCCTGTAAAAAAATCATCCACACTGGCAGCAACAGGTGCGGCTCTCTAGTAAAGTGGTTCCCAAATGATGTGTCACGAGGCAAGTCCGCACATTATTATACGGCCCTGACTGAAGGAGGAGAACAAGGGGACAAATGGAGCAGCTCTCCTAATTTTTAATTTTGTGATTCGTCTGAGTTATTGCGCGTATAGCTGTTCGACGGAGTATTGTACAGAGTGATTAGATGACACTTGCTGTTGCTGTAGTCTACACTGCACGGCTTTGCTCAGGTGCAGCAGTTGACGTCATGAGCACAACAGGCTGCACATGCTGTTGTAGTTCTTATTCGTTTGTTCCTTGTTTAATGTGGTCGAGAACAACCCACCAACTGTATCAGAGTTAGTAAATGCTGCCTACATATTATCGACCTTACTTATTGGCTACAGTTTCACAGATACCCATTAATAGCTGCTCATATAAACTCCCAATATCTGGCTAATAAGTGTTCGGTCCGAATAGAAGTCTGTTCTATACTTGCACTAACTTTTATTGTTATTCATTGCTCTGCTTTTCTGTATTTAATATTAATGACTGCTGTATATGAGCCAAATTGCACAGCAGGGACATTAAAGCTTTCCTCTGAACACTGCCAAACAGTAAAATATCGTACATGTAGAGTAAAGCAAGGTGCAAAGTACAAATGACAGTACAACCCACGGGTGCAAATGCATGTAGCGGTTATTATGTTAAGTTACTATGAACAACAATGTACAGACATGTGTGGCAGATTTACTATGTTACAAATGTTATGAATTACAGGTTAGAAAATATAGAGTTTGATCGGAAAACAAAGTAGAAGCCATTTTGAGAGTTGCATCACACTGTAAGAAGGAGATGTGATGACAACACTGAGAAAAGGAGTTAATGTTTGCTTTGTTTCGACACTGACACCAGATACTGATTGAATTGATATGGCCCTGTAAGTGTTTATTTAACTAATGCAAACAAAGCAAACAAAGTTCATTAAAAATGTCCAAAGAGACTTTTACTATTTTAGAATGTTTTTATAGTAATTGTTGCTATATCCTCTCTCAAAGTTTACTTGGCTTTGTTTACCACTTCAACACGAATTGTTTAATACGGAAAAACAAAAAAGTCAAAACATGATCAGCATCACACGATGCCGGGCAGCTCTGGTTGGAAACAGTGATTGTCAAAGTGAGACCTAAAGCCCCCTGGGGTCAGCGACACACACAGCACACAGGAACAAAACACTGTGTTAAAACTGTAGTATGAGTGAAAAGTTAATATTTCAGGCTACTGAGCAAAGCTTTATCAGAAAATGCACGGTTTTATCTGCTCCATGTGATATCAATAGACATCTGAACACTGCTGCTTCACCATCTCTGGCATTGAAAACATGATCCACACCATCAAGTTGAGTTAAGCTCAAACCTGGCTGAAATAGAAAAAAATATGCTGACAGTTGCGTTGAGGTTGGTTTAATTGAGAATTGCAACAGGATGAAATGCACCATCTGCCCTATGTTGGTAGCAGAGGAAGTCATGATGCCAGACGATCTGAAGCAATATCTGATAACAAAGCACTCGGAGTATCAGTACGATCAGCAGAGAGCGAGAGAGAGACCCCATGGAAACATTTTCTTCCCAGTGAGGGGTCCCTGGGCTTGAATAATTTTTGGTTTTCCTGACCTAAATCGAGTCTCTCAGTTTCTAAGACGATGTTAGAAAAATTGATTGGAGTGTAGAGTAGAAATCTCTTCTGACTTCTTTAGAAAAATCATTTAACTTACTGCTCTATCAGGCGGATAAGATTTCTTAAATCACGTCTTAGTCTATGGAAGATATACAGTAAAATGAATTAAATACATAGTTAATAAATAAATAAATTGTGTGTCATTATTATGATGTGATGATAATTGATGTTAATGTATTTCTGGAGGGAAAGATTGTTTAATTCGGACAGAGAAAAAATTTAAAAACATAAAACTGGATCTTCTGATTGCTAATCTTGTGCTTTTTCATGAAAAATTCTCTTAGAAACAATCAAAGACAAAAGATTTAGCAAATAATTTATCTCAGACTGGACAGTCTGCACTGGTGGTGTTCATGATCTATTTTCTGATCCATGATCACAATCCTATCTATATCTTGTCAAACTGTCAGACTCTTTGAAGAAAAAAAGAATGATTTTATACTTATTCATAATTACGGATCATGATCAGAAACTCCAGTTAACACAACACCCTTCAGTTTATCACTCACGGTCGTTAGGGATTGGTGGTGAAGTAAAGAGATAACAACAACAATGAACCATTCATGAATGCAGAGACGTGGACTTGTGTTCATTTAATACATTTAGCACCCGTGAAGCTGAATTTATTCTCCAGCTAAATAAAAGTATCTACACAAACAAAGGTGAGTGCAAACCATCCATTTTGAGAGTACTTTGAAAGATATAACGACTGCGATGTGATGCACGATTAGTAAAAACAATCCACTTTGCATCACAACTTTCATTTTCACTGGGGAAAAAAAACAAACTACTAAAATCCTGATGATGTGACGTTTATTGGGGTCTGAGCCAAACTAACATGTTTTCTGACAGCTGGAGAGTAAGATTTGTAGGTGAGGGAATTTCTGTTGCACTGCCAGACTTCCTTATGATGTGGTTTTGTCACATAATTTCCCTTCATCAAGACTGCAGCTTCTTGCTACACCTGCCCATATTGCAATCTCGATAACAGTTTCATCATATGTGCAGCCCTAATGCAGACGTAACCTTTACAAAGCATACGACAACTTTCTTGAACACATAGACAATTAAACTTTCTTTGGATGCTGACATCAAAGCACAATTTAAAACAAAGGTGCCGTTGTCGTCATCAAGCGCTCGAACAGACAGGCTTTTGAAGAAACTATTATGTGAAGTGACAAACAACATGACACACCGCCGGAGGCCTTTCTGCGCCACAAGACAAACCCGGACACTAAAACAGTGAACACAGGAGTAAAGATTGCTCGAGGCAGCGTGGAAAGCTCTACCTGTCAACAATTTGGGCAAAGACTGATGCACAGATAACTTCAAACCACAAATAAATGGTTGATGTGTTGTTTCAGCTTTTGGCAGCTGCGCGTGTGCAGCTCACACCTCCAGAATACGACCTGGCACTTCACAGTATCCAAGTTGACAGTTCAGCATCCTCTTACATTCAGAGCCTTTTTACTGTTTAGTGCAAAAGAGAAGAAAGAAAATACAAATGACAAACATCTTACCTGAGAGTGGAAGTTGACCATGGTTGTCGTCTCTATGTCCTTCTTCCCGAGCACCTCCATCTTCACTGGCGCATTGGGAAACTTGTAGGAGAAGTAGTCCAGGAAGTCTGGGAGGTAGGATGCCGCTCCATGGATGATTCCCATCACAAAACATGCAGCCTGGGCCTCATCCTCGCTGAACGACAGGGTCACAAATTCCTGGGCGAAACGCTGCATCTCAGCCGGGGACAGAGAGGAGAGCTGCTCACTGTAAGCGTGCGCCACAGACGCTCCTCCATTGGCCTGCTGTTCGATGTGGATCAGGTGCCCAAACTCCAGGCCGGGCAGACCCGGCGCTGGGGTGCAGTGGAGCGGGGAGCTGTAGCCAAGCCTGTCCCTGACCATGGAGGAGATGGAGGCCGAGGTAGCGGATGCTGGATCCTGGTGGTGTTGTTGTTGTTGTGGTGGTGGTGGTGGTGGTGGTGCTGCGTTGGAGTGGAGTAGATTGCTGTTGTTGATGCTGTTGTTGTTCCCGTTAATTCGACTGAGGAACTCTGGCAGAGCCAGGGACACTCCTGAGCACACCGTCTGGCATGAGCGATGGTACATTTTGGGTCGGCTGTGCCTCTCCTTCACCCGTTCACCATCTTTGTGCTTCTTTTTCTTCTTCTTCTTGAGTTTCTTGAGCAGGAGGTCTTCCTCCGAACCAGCTTTGGGCTTCTCCGAAGACTCTGTGATGGAGGGAAAGACATTTTTATAGAGTGAGTACAATGTTCTGCTTCATTTGAGGCCTGTAATATATACGTGAGATGGGGACTTCAAGTAACACATTTATATACTGACAACATCAGTGCAAAAGTATTAGCATTATTTATTTAACTAGGTAATGATGATAGAACATTATGTACAGTAAGTGTTTGTAATTTGCATCAAAATTACATGTATGACATTTTCCCTCTTAAAATAGTTAATTCAAATTTTAGATAAATTGTTGTGAATTTAGATATTCTAATAATACTGAACTAATCTGCTCTGCTTTAACTTGATTTGTAATAATGCACAAGTGACTTAGGCAAAGTTATCTCATTATACAAACCATAACACTTTATCCAGAAAAAAAAAACATATAAAAAATAATAATAATAATAATAATAAACAAACAAACACTTTTCATCTCATCCAATCAACGTTATATTTCATCCCTACCTTTCTGTGGTGAAATCACCTCCCCGTTTTCTCTTGCAATGTCATGTACAGGTGGCAATGTGTGATTTTTCCACTCTTTATTCTTCTCCTTTTTCTTCTCCCTGTCTTTCTCCTTCACACGGTGGTCTGAGAGGAGCAGGAGAGGAGACACAGTGAGGTGAACCGCTGCTACATCCACGCTGAGCAGCATTAACTGACGAACAAACATTTCCACGTGTATATATCACCATCTGGGCCTAATAAATACTGGGGCCTATGGTAGTGAAAATTATGTAATAATCTAATAAATCATTTTATTACAGTGTTGCTTCAGCTACAGTGTTTAATTTGCCCATAAAGTGTTTAAACAGAGTGCAGTAGCGAGCAGGCTGCCTGTGTTGTCCTACCTCTCTGTAGCATTTTCATGTCGCCGTTCTCGGTCTTTGTATGGCAGCTAGCTGGGCTCACTCTCTCCACACCAACGGCTGAGCTCCGCTGCGCTTCACTGCTTTTCTCCTTCTCCTTGTGGCGCTTCTCTTTAGCCTTTTTCACTTTTGGTGGCGAGGCGAGGAAGTTGCTGATTTTGAAGATTTTCCGAGCGGGAGTAGCTGGCACCGCGGCGGCGGTGGAGTGGCTCGCCTTGGCCGGGCCGAAACTCCATTTCGCTGGGCTCCCACAACTCTGCTTCCCGTTGTGTTTTTCCCCTGCGCACACCTCTCCGTTCAGTTTCCTGTGCTTCAGGCCCTTCTCCTCCACCCGGACCTTCTTAGGGGGTGGTGGGTAAATGTCGCTGGAAGACTGCGGTCGACTCTCCGGTGGCCGTTTAGCTATCAAGGGTTTAGGGGAATTTGTTTTGCTGTTTGCTGCGAAATGCATGGAGTCCACGGCCTCGGCCATCTTGGAAGTTTCTATTTTTTACGGTCAGACGTAACTGGTGCGTGAGAGCCAGGCAGGGGGCGGGGCTTCGAGAGTTACGTAAGACGCACGTAGGAGGGAGGGCAGCAGACAGGATTGTTTACAGCCTGCAGGACGAGGAGCAGCACTGTACTGCTCACTGTGCAGGTGCACTGACTGCAACATCACCAGGAACACTATAGAGTCGAAATCATGGGGTCAAAAGTCAAAATTATAATAATTATTTTTAACTCATAATATGACGTTTTATCATTTCTAATTTTTATCTAATAATTTTAAGATTATAACTGACTTTTTGTCTCTTAAATTCATCTTACTTTCCCTTTTTCTTTGTATCTAGATACTCTGTATCTCACTTTTTGTCTCGTAATTGACTTTTAATCTCATAATGACTTTTCACCTCATAATTTAGACGTTTAACTCATAATTTTAATTTAATAGCTCATAACTATGACTTTTTATTTCATAATTTTGAATTTTTTTCTCGTGATTCAGACTTTTTATATCACAATTTACTTTTAACCTCATAATTGTGACTTCTGATCTCATTATTCTGATTCGCCATGGGAATATTTTTTACATCAAGCTCAGTTTTCATCTTTTTTCTTTCTTTAAATTGTGTTCTTCCAGGTGTTGCTAAGTTTTTGTGATAATGGTGTGATGGCTAGACTGTTGCACAACATAAATGTTGTTTACTGCCATAAATATACAGAGAGGTCTCAATTTTAAATGCATAATTTTGCTATAGATTTTTTTTAATGTCCCGAAAATCCTCATGCATTTAGTAGTGTTTAGTTTTAAACTATTTTAAACTAGTTGAGTTATTTATAAGATGCACACTGTTCGTCAATTTCTAAATGTGTCACCACATTACATATAGTATAGAACATTATAGTCTAAATAGACCTCAATTCCAAGTGTACAGACTGTATTCTTAAGTATTTCTGAAACATGCCACTAGGTGGCAGTATAGTGATGAAAATACATCAAGTTGCCTTTTTGTCAGTGGAAATGATCACATCCACTGATCCTCACAGATGTTGGGAGGTGTCAACTGAAAATGTGCTCATCTCTGTTGCACAACAACACTTTGTTAGTCACTTCTTTTCTTGCTTCCAGGATCTAAGTACTATTATTGATTTAATGTCAACATTAAGTAATTAAATACAATGCCTAAATGCTTTCTTTCATAACACACTTGTTTTGGATGAAAGTTATCTTGTTATGACAGAAAACAGAAACTAATTCTTCAATGATGTGCTAAGTTACATTTCTCTCAACCACTCCATCAAATGCTCCTCTCCTCTCTGTCCGCATCCATTTATACGCTCCTCTGTTCCGTATCTGCAGCCACTAAAGTAAGAGTCTTAATCTGCCCGGGGCGATTGGAAACCCAGTGTACACATTGTTCATCAGCGTTGACATTGGCTTACTCTAAAATGAGATTTGTTTATTACTTTTGACCCAAATTGTTCATTGGGTGAATGTGACACTTAAACAGTTGCTATAGAGAAGAAGACTCAGTTTATCGCAGGTATTTTTAGATCCAGTAACACGAGGCAGTACACAGAGAATAATCCTTCACGGCACCTTCAGCAGTGGTGGAAAGTTTGTACCCAAGCATTTGAGGTATTTGTACTACATTTTACACAATTCTGTCATAAATGTGGCCACTGTGTTTATTTTACAGCTATAGTTACCATAGTTACTTTCCAGAAATAAAAAAGTAAAAACCAAAAAGGTCTTGTAAAATGTTGTGCATTGTTCAAAATTAAAGGGGCACGATGTGGTTTGGAGAAGAAGTTAAAACACTATTAATGATTAACCAACACAAAACCAGAAATATTTATTTGTTACCCTAACTGAATAAACAAGCTGTTCTCAGAAGAAGAGAAGGTCCCCAGAACACTGTTTGAAGCTAGAAAGTTGGCAGGGTCCGCCACATATAAACAAAGTAAAACAGAATAAAACTATAAAACTCTTTTAAGGTCAGTTTGTTTATTCAGTCATGAAACGAGGAGAAACAAGACTACACAGTGCACATTTAAACTAACAGGAAATAAAACTATTCTAATTTGCTCCACCTTGACCAGCACACTAATGAATCATTAATGCATCTGGTAATATTATATTTAATATCATAACACTCACAGGGGCATCTTGTCCATCCACATGGTTTCTATGAACCACAGAAAGTAAAAAGGAGTCGTTATAGTTCAATTTAAATATACCTTAAAAATCTGAAATATTCTCTCTTGTGTTCCAAAAATAACAATTTATATCTCGTGCATATCAGGGCCTCAAGAATGTGCACTTTACCTTCCGAGTCCACTCCCGCTGGGCAGAAGGCGACAGCAGGAGGAGAGGGATTCTTAAATATAAATTTCAAACAATGTCTTAATAAAGTCCAGGCTTTTGGACAAGAAGCAAATTGACCAGACGTTATCTGGTGTTGGCCCGCTGTAGGAAATCCAGCCCAGATGTGAGGGACACTCGGTTGTTTCCTCTTCGAGAATCTCTATCAGTCAATTGACAGATGAAGAACCTCCTCACACATGGCAAAGGAATGTATCGGTTACTGCCGAATTAAGGACTTGGCAGCGACGGTTCACGTGAATATGAATATGGGTGCGTGTGCAGGAGTGATACTTTTAATTTAAAACTTACCACATACCGATCCATGTGATTAAAGCAGGTGTTGTATCATATAACTGCTTTGCTGAATGCATACATGTTTGTCTGTTCTCGCCAGTAGATTGATTTAGTCCAGGTAGGTTTATACCTTCAGGCAGGCAGGCTGAGTGTGGTATTACAAGAGGCTGGCGCTGCTCTGTGACAGCCGTTGGGTTAACTCCAGTCAGCTGGAAATGGGACACTTATGCACATAACAGACATGACCGACGACACTGGCTCCTCTGCCCAAAGTGGAGGGAGATGAAGTGGTCTGCCAGGAAGCCCCGGCAGCAACGCCGGACTGATGGTCAGATGTTTGTTCTAGTCTGAGTGGAAAAAACCACAGTGTTTACACAATCCAGGACAGAGAGTGGGCCAAGCCAGCTCACTGGGGGAATTCAAAACACTGTATCCCAAGCGGGCACCCTGAGGAGAAAAAAAACCTGCTGTCCATAAATGGGTAAAGCCAGGGGGAGTGAGGGTATTAATGGGAATAATAGAGATCCTGGCTGTGCTGTGCAGCTGTTGAGATCAGACAGATTCACTTAGATTAACTCCTATCGAATGAATCGACGCTGTTAACCGCAATGAACTGGAACAATTATTATTGTTCCTCGTGCAGCCGCTTGCATCAGGTTGGTTTGTTGTGGCTAAGCAGCGACTATGAGATTCATGCTTGGCTGTGCTGTAAAAGCTGTGACTGTGATAATAAATCGATACGGCCTAGTGTTCAGACAGAAGTCTCGAGAGAGTGTAAACATTTCTCTCACACTATTTCTCAGAGTAAGTGTTGAAGTGCTGAAGCGACTGTGAAAGGTGAAAGGACTCTTGGCTTTTATCCTGCCAACAGTTGTCAAATGTCAAATGAGCTCATAGCTGCAGGGGAGGACGGCTCCAACTTGCAGCGTAAAGTCATACGTTACCACCTTCATATATACACAGATTAAAAGGCCTTGTTGAGACATGTTATAGCTTATCCCAAAGGTTAAAAACTTTGATTGAAGCCTTTTTTTTTTTTGTTGCAAACTATAGCATTTGAAGTCATCACACTCATCCAAGGTTAACCTCTGGGCCTGTGACGTTCTGCATCGAGTCATTTACTTCATCCTCTCCACGTTTTTAATTTTTAACCTGGTGGTTCCCACACTCCTCTCGCTAAACAAATGGTTTCCTTTGTCATTATAAAAGGACAGCTGAGAAATCTCTCCAGCTTTGTGTAGTCAGAGCAAATGGCCGGCGTGAGAGAGACAGAACAAAAATGCACGAGGGTCACGTTTCATCGCAGGCGAAAAACAAGACAATTTCAGCGGACTAACAAGGATTGAAAGTGGACAAATTTCTGAAACATCAAACGCTTGCATTGCATGCTATCACTCATATCTCATCTCCTGTGGTTGGACTGACATTTACACCCCCGGGTCTGAGAAACTAAAGCCTCATTATCTAAACTCCCTGCCAAGCAGATGCCTCATTTAGTTCATGTGACTGTGTTTTCTCTCTTCCTTTTTTTCTGACTATATGTAGACACACAGAACCAAAATCGTACATGGACGGACAGTCTGCACACTATGAGCTTAGCTTCTCCACCCAGATGTTGGCTCACCAATCCTGAGCACTTGTTGAGGATTAGCACTGTCTGAATAAAGTCAATAGCACTTGATAAGTTTGAATCAAGTGGCCGTCTTGGATAAATCTAACATTCCTGACTGTCATTATCACTCAGGAGCTAAATCCAACCAAACAGCTTATAGTGAAAGATACAGATAAATTATGTGAGTGACAAACTTTGGCTTTGGCCCATCAGCAAATAAAATGCTTGAATGCATATTTTGACCTGTCGCATATGTCACTCATATGTTTGTAAAGCGGCTGACAGGAAGCCTGCGATGCGTCTGCCAAAGCAACTGTGACACACATGTATATGCAAGGCCGAGATACTACATCATGGAACGATAATGCATTACGAATGGTCTTCATTAAGTGATTACAATGAGGACACACTGGAATGTAATAATAGGATTACAATAAGACACGCGCTCTTGAAAGCTTTCACAGTTTGTCTTTCTTCCTTCTTCAGGATTGATTTTGAGCTGTTACGGCTAATTCTGTTTATGTTACAAAGTAGAAATATTTTAACATCTGCTCACGCTTCAAGCTTATCATCCACGATCTCACAGAGACCATCTACCGGGAAGTACATCCACATAATCCTCCTCTCACCCTCACTGTTTTTCTTTCACCTGTTTTCCTCTCTGAGCTTCTTGCTCCACATTTCTCTCACAGACTCACTTTCCACTGAGCAGCTCCATCAGTTCTTCCTCCCTTCCTCTTCTCCCTCCCACCTTACCTCCTCCTCTCACTGTCACTGTGCTTCTCGGACTGAGGTGGGTCTTTTTAACACTCTCTCCCGACTCTCCTTTTACTCTTTACTCGGGACGTGATGAGGTTAACAGCACTGTGCGTCTGTGGGACCCTGCTGGCCTTCACGAGTCTCTCTTGGACCACGGTGGACTCTGATGAAGGCGACCTCCTGGAGTACGACGGATTTGGGCCCTGCGCCGCAACTCTGAGACCTGAGGGGCCGTGCAGACATGGGCAGGATGGGAGTACGTGCCCCTACATTTTCAATATGCCGCCGCTGACTGTCTATTTGCCAAAGCAGCTCAGTGAGCTGGAGAAGATTGTGGAGGATCTGCAGAAGCTAAAGGACAATGTGGATCAGCTGCGGAGGATGTGCGCAGACTGTACAGTAAGCCAAACTGAGAGAGAGTGTGGAAGGCAGAGAGAAAGAGAGCATGAAAAGCTGAATGAGAAAGGTACGGAAAGACACAAGGATGAGAGGAACTCACTGAACGAGAGAAATCCTGAGAGATTAAAAGAATTCAGACAGGAGTGTGGGACAGACAGGCTTAAACCAGGAAAGTCTATGAAAGGAGATGGTGACACTGACTCCGGAAAAAGAACAACTTTGGAGGAGAAAGGGAGAAAGAAGTGGGAGACAGAAAGAGAGAGCAATAAAGGGGTCGTAAAAGAAAATGAGGATGAAGAAACCCGAAAAGCAGTTGCAGAAAATGATGGAAAAACTCAGAGAGAGGGGGCAAAAAGAAAGGATGAATTGGGCCAGGCAAATGTGCCAACTGCTGGTGGAAATGAAAGAATAGTGGATATTGTCGGAGAAAAGGTTGTTGAAAGAAATAACAGGGAGAGAGAGACAGACAGGAATAAAGAAAAGGGTGGAAGAGGGATTTCAAAGGGAGATCAAGAGGATATGTTGGAGAGCGGAAAAGAGAGGAGGATTACAACTAATATAAAAAATAAGGAGAAAAAAGAAGAAAGTGACCGTCACGTGTGGCGAGACAAAACAAAGGAAGCAGAGAGAAACACCCAAACTGAGGAAGACGGGGGCAGTGATGGAATAAAGATGTCTGTGGACCGTGGTGAGCATACAAATAAGGAGCAGGAGCAGAACAGGGAGGAGAGGAAAAAGGAAATGGAAAGGGGAATAAAAGTAGATCGAAATAATGAGAAACCGAAACAGACTGAGAGCGTTGGGCGCGCAGAAAAAGAGAAGACTATAAAAGAGGGGGAGGTGGAGGAGGAGGAGAGGGAGATCAAAACAGAAGGAGGGAAAACAGTCCAGAGTGTACAGAGAGACAGTGATGGAGAATTATCATCCAGCAAGCCAATCGAGAGGACAGACTTTGTTTCAATCAGGCCAACCCCTCACTTTACCATGACTGTAGCTCCGAGGCATGACTTCAAGGACTCAAACGAAGCTGAAACCTTTACGTCATCTCTTCCATCTCCTCCTGTGTCCAGCTCAACTTCACGTTTGATCACCGGTGTTGATCAAGAGATGACAATAACTGCTGATGGGCTACCAACTCAAAGCAAAGGCCTTGGAGCAGCTGGCATTTCTGAGCACCCGCGCCCTAATGCAGAGGCTAGTGTTAGGACCACAAGTAGGCCAACAATAACAGCCATAGTAGGCACACTTGGTGGCCCCGTACAGCAGATAACCAGAGCCGCTAGTAGGGTCACTTCTACAACCAGCGCAAGACCTGGGGCAGGCCTGCAGGGGCGAGTTAGCTCAACTATGGCAACTGCAACCACCACGACTCCTCATCAGAATTTACACACAACTACATTCCCAGGAGTCGCAGGCCGCAGCCGTTGGACAGCCAAAAAGAACATCAGCTCAAACACTAAAACTGGAGTAAAACCTCTTCCAGGCCGTGGACCAATGCCCGGTGAAAATCATAAACCAGCAATTAAGCCTGAAGTAGACCGAAGGCTTAAAAATCCTAAGAATGACCGTAAACCTGATCGAGCTCCTTTGCATGACAAAAAGACAAAACATGACCAAAAGCAGAAACCTTCTCTCCAAAAACCTACAACGGACCAGAGATCTAAACCTGACAAAGGCCCAAAACGAGACCAAATTCCAAAACTGGACCAAAGACCTTCGACTGATAATTTACCAACTGATCAAAGTAGAAATAATATTCAAACCCCTAATCTTGACCAAGAACATACGACTGATCAAAACCAGTTACCTGTTCAAAAGCCAAAATCTCATCAGAAGTCTATGCTTCCGGGCCAGAGACCTACATCACATCAGAGACCTGAAACTCTAAACAGAACTGGTTCTGACAAAGACCCTCGAACTGACCAAGACCCTGAAATCACAAGTAATAATCAAAATTCAAAAAAACCTATTCATCCTCTGAAAACAGACAAGCTTGACCAGAAGCAAAAATCTCACAAAAAGCCAAAAACTGAACCAGATCAAAGGTCAACAATAAACCAATATGTTCCATCTGTTCAAGAGCCTGAACCTGAAAGAACTGAAACAGCTAGCTTCACACCAAAACCTGACCAAAATCCTGTGAGAAAAATGTTTGAAAACCCTGATGAAAGTCCTTCACCTGAGCCTAAATCTGTCCAGCACTTATCACCTGGACAGAAGCTTAAACCTGATCATACCCTGATCAATCCCTCTAATCAAAAGCCTAAACCCAACCACAAGCCAAAAGCTGAAGGAAAACAAAAACCTGATCAAAAGTCAACAATAAACCAATATATCCCCTCTTATCAAGAGCCTGATCCTGAAAGAGGTGAAACAGATAGCTTCAAGCCAAAACCAGACCAAAGTCCTGCAACAGAAGTGTTTGAAAACCCTGATGAAAGTCCTTCACCTGAGCCTAAATCTGTCCAAGACTCATCACCTGGAAAAAAACTTACACCTGATCGTACCCTAATCAAACCTTCTGATCAAATACCTAAACCCAAACAAAATCCCAAAACTGAAGGAAAACAAAAGCCAGATCAAAAGTCAACAATAAACCAATATGTCCCCTCTTATCAAGAGCCTGAACCTGAAAGAACTGAACCAGCTAGCTTCACACCAAAACCCAAACAAAATCCAAAAACAGAATTATTAGAAAGTTCAGATACAAATCCTTCACCTGAGCCTAACTCTGTCCAAGACTCATCGCCTGGACAAAAGCTTAAACCTGATCGTACCCTGATCAAACCCTCTGGTCAAAAGCCTAAACCCAACCAAAATCCAAAGACTGAAGAAAAACAAAAGCCTGATCAAAGGTCAACAATAAAGCAAACTGTCCCATCTGTTCAACAGCCTGATCCTGAAAGAAGTGAAACAGTGAGTCTCAAGCCTAAACCTGACCAAAATCCTGTAACAGAATTTGAGGAAAATTCTGATATAAATCCTACGATGGAGCCTAAATCTGTCCAAGACTCATCATCTGGACAAAA
>OMLP01046050.1:2669-21996 GCA_900302685.1 Spondyliosoma cantharus
CTGGATTAACAAGGACAGTGGGGAATTTGTCTGAAGGTGACCTTTACGCACATATAATCCAAATCTATAGATTGTAAATAGCTTTATTTCATCAATAAGAGGACGAGATCTAAACAATGTCTATTGTCTTTCCAGGGTGTTCCTCCGGGCCATCAATCAGTATGCAGCAGTGCTGAACAAGAAATTTCTGGATCAAACAAACTTTGAGCTCCAGGTAAGGGCTGAAAGCTTTTTCTCTTCTTTCTCAACCTTGATGCCAGCTCCCCCTTCCCCCTCCCTCGCGGACAAATTGTTCTGTTAGTCAAGGTAACACTGGATTATGATTTTAAGTGCTATTAACGGCTTGTTTGGGAAAAGATTTGAATGCCATTTTTTGGCAGTCATCACTTCACTGCAGTGTCTCTCTGATGCCTTTTTTTTAATGTGCAGCATTGTTGGATATTCTGAATAGGGGAAAAAATAAAAGAAGGCAGTAGACATAAGAATTGTGGAGGGAACATCAATTACTATCTAATGACCAGCAATTTGATGTGCATTTCAGAATATCTTTGCCCCCCCCCTCCCCTAGAATAGAGCAAATCTTTCTTTTCTAAATGTCTGGCATATGGGAGAGTGTTAATGCTGTCAACAGATGAACTGCTTTGGGCTTTTAAAGCCTTTATGGACTGATTATTTTAACAGCGTTTCAGTGTCACTTACAGCTCCCGGAGCTCTCTTTATGGTGCCTGAATAAAGTGTGTGGTTTTTTTTTTTATTTTAGACTACAGATCAGTGGCGTACGGATGATTTAACCTCCGTGGTAGGTTGCTCTCATTAGAAAGTGTGAGCACCACCCAGGATTTTAACATTCATCCCCAGTAGAAAACTGGGTGATATTAAGTCTAAGAAGCCTTTTTGCCCGCTTTTAACCAGCTAATCAGTGTGTCACAGAACACAGATTTGTTTAATCATCTTGATAATTTGTTTATTTTTAAGCTTGAAAGATGCACTTTGAGTGGTTTTATACAAATATGTGAAAATAAGACAAGCGCCATCTGCGCGGGCTTAGAGCTTCACAGCTTTGACTTCTCCGAATTGGGATGTGGAGGGCAAAGTGCACGGGGGGGAGAAATGAATACGAGCTTCGCGCTGGAGAAATGTTTTTCCGCTGTTGTGGCTCAGTTAACATGTCGGCAGCTCGATCCCTGACCCCGCGATTACGTTCGATGTCGCAGCATTTGCTTTAAAGAAATGTCTCATCCTCGACAATGTGCGAATAAGAGCCTGTCGTCGCTTTGGAGGCTGACTGAGAAACCGCTTCCAAGTATTTTAGTTGAATCCTGGTGAAATGTGGTTTAAATGTAAAAATGTTGCCATCTTTTGAACCAATTTTGGACGTCTTCCGCAAAAGACATTCTTTAAACGCCTCTCCTGCTTTTTAGGGACTATAAATGTCAAAATATTGTGCTCATCATGATTTCCTCAGAGCCCAAACATTGCTTCTTTTGTCCAACCAACAGTCCAAAACCCAAAGACTCTTCATTTACTGTCATAAGTGACAAAGAAAAGCAGAAAGTCTCGTATTTAAGAACCTGGAAGTAGCAGATGTTAGACATTTTGCTTCGAAAAGTGACAATGTTTCATCGATTGTCAAAATAGTTTTCTCTCAATTGACGTTGAAGCTCTGAAGGGCTACACACGCTGAAAACCTCCGACGTTCATGTTTTGAAGCCCACAAATGTTTTCAATGGCCTAACGGAATATGAGTACTACATATAAATAGCCACTTTTCTCCGAAATACCGCTGATTCTGGGCTGTTGGCCTTTTCAAATGCGATGCCTGCAGCGCATCAGGAGCATGAAATGACGCACTTCAATTGAGGCGCGTCAATAAACGTGTTCAGAGGCGTGTGGCCTTCATGCTTTGGGACTTATTTCTTAAGCATTCATGGGCTGTTTGCAAATCAGTGAAAGAACGGTGGATACAGTAGCGCCTCTTTTAGCTGCTGCTGTTGTTCGGTCGGTCTGATTGAGAGAGAGAGAGCGCCCAGTGGCCTAAATCACCAACCGCTCTTTCCATACGGGGCAGTTTCCCGAAACGCAAGTACACCCATCTCGTCCAAAACCCTTTGATTTAATGAAACCGCAGAGCTTTTCCAGCCCACATCGTGTGCTCTGCTACTGAATGATGCTGTTGCAGAGCCGTTTCTTGACTGTGAGTTAAGTGTCCTTTTTTATTTCTTTTACGCCGCACTCACTCTGCCTCTTTCTCTGCCTTTTCCGTGGGTCAGCTGTGGAACAACTACTTCCACCTGGCCGTGGCCTTCCTCACCCAGGAGTCGTTGCAGCTGGAGAACTTCTCGAGCGACAAAAAAGCCAAGATCTTCCACAAGTGAGTACAGGCGCACACTCTCAATCCGCAAGGAAGTCCTCATTGCACACCTGGCTCTCTCTCTCTCTCCCCCAGAATGAGCAGGCTTTACATAATTCATCACACGGAGGCTCGCAGGGATGCCCAGCACCCCATGGCTCCGGTAGAGGCTGCACTAGTTGTTAACTCCTCTGAACAAAGCAGAACAGCCTCATTGGAACTTCAGGGGGGTTATTGAGAGCACGTCTTGTAGTCAAATCCCAGGTATCGGGCACAGTTGTGTATCCCCTGTTGAAACAAAGATACAGGCTTTTGTTTTCCTTCTCTCAGCATCTTTCTGCATGATAACTCCCTCAGAAATGTTGATTACGTCTTGCACAGAGATTTCCTGAATGGCTGAAGTTTTAAAATCCACGGGGAGTTTAGATATTTATTGCCGCCATACGACCAGATCAGTGAGTGGTTTCATTTCCCCCGATCATCCACAGCCACAGCATCTACAACAAGCCATTCGTCTGCGTTAGTGTTTCTCATTGAGTCTGATAACGCAGCCAAAAAAGTGTAAATGCTTTCTGGGCAGACGTGGAGCGTATTGGCTCTCATCTTCATTTGGAGAAGCTATTGTCACCAAAGCATACATCACGCTGGCTCGTTGCTTTGACAGCGAGGCTCCTCATTTGGTCAGTGCTTTATTATCGGCCCTGAAAAACTCCCACGCAAAACAGCCAAGCGCAGTAAACAAGACGTTCCCAGCCACCCAGCCTTTCTCGACTTTTAAAGCCTTCCCCCTGACAAAAGAAGCAGCTTTTTGATCCAGCATAGAAGAGCACTGCCATTCCTGGAGTGAGCTCAGAAAAAAAAGGCAGATCTCTGCCTCGCTGTTTCCATGCTGTTCATGTGACAATCCCAAATATGTCATTCAAATACAACCCGGTAGCTTCCAGGGGGATATTATACACCAGGTTTGTCAATTCCCCCTTCGCCCACTCTCTCAACCTCAACCCGCCCACTCTCTTTCTCCATGTCTGCCGCCCTCCATCTACCACTCACCTTCTCTCTTTTACCTCTCTGCGTCCCATTTCCCTGTGTGCCGGCGCATGAACTGTCAGCGTTGCCTGCAATACCAATTACTGCGCCTTGCTCGGGAGCAGAGAACAGAGAGGTGAAATCACAGAGGTGTGGAGCACGAATCTTCAGCGCTCTGCATCAGCTTCTCTCTCTGCGTCGCCCGCCGCTGTTTGGGTTCAAGTTTTGGTCCATTATCGGTGTCTCCTTCTCGCACCTGGATGTATTTACGGACATGTAATGCACCGGCCTCGACAGGAGGATAAATGCGTTTTCGTGTGTCGCCATGTTGTTGTTGTGTTTCCTGATCTGAGCAACAACTTTGATGACATAAAAATCAGAAATCGTTTGGTTAGTGGAGCCTTTTGTTACTTGAGATCTGTTTGGCTCCCTCGCAAGTTTTCTTTTTCTAGCGTTTTTAAACCTCAGCCCTATATTTACAGGTTTTGTTGTGTAAAAGAGTCGTACGAACCAAAGGTTTTAATGGATCGTCTCAGCTGCACTGGCTGCAACGTAATCCTTTTTGAGCAACTCTGACTGTCAAAGTCACTTCTGCTAAAAGGGCTTTTTTTCCCCCAGCACTGACAGGCTGAGGTGTCTGACAACATCACAGAAAGAATTCCCACAGAGATGGACCTTTTCATTGAATAATAACATCTCTTACGAAATAAGAAACTTTATTTCCTGAAAATAAATTTGATATTTAGGCCTTTCAAGATAGAATAGAGCTTGAAATTATTTTTTACTGGTATAAAGAAGTGTTGTGCGTCGTCATAGGTCTGCAGTGCTCAGAAGTAGCTTTTCAATTTTTCTTTTGAAGATTATATTTTTGGCCTTCATGCTTAGTGTAGCCGAGGACAGACAGGAAAGGAGGGAGAGACAAAGGGGATGACAAGCAGAAAATGGCCCCTTGTTGTTGAGTTGTCATCAAACCTGGGCCTCTGTGTTGAGGACACAGCCAAAGGCACTTTAGTTGTTTTAAAAAGAGAGTTTACTTGTGATTAGTTTTCTGCAGTGTTTCCCACAGATTGACCGTATAACCGTGTCGGGCAGGGTCGGCGAGCCACCAACCCAAAGTACTGGCATTTGGCAACCTGAGAATGAGACTCAAGAATGAATAATCTATTTGAAGAATGGATTTTGAAGTCTTAACACACAAAATACAAATGCTGCTTTTGCTCTGTATGTGTCTGCTCTGTTGACTTTATAAAAATCAACCAATTGATTAATTAATTAATGCATTTACAGGAGGGAAGTAATACTGGAGACCGCCTCACTCTCTGCAGGGGAGATTTTCCACTAATTTATCGAATGCAGAGGGCATTGTTCTAAAATCATAAAATGTTAAAATGCTCCACCAAATATACCAAGGCGGCCAAGTAAAGTCTATGTGTGGGAAACACTGTTATCTACATGTATCCCTATCACACAAGAACACACTCAGTTTGAGTCCAAGAAGCACTGCTACCCTTACTTTTCTTTTTTTTTTTATTTATCTTAACAACATTATCATAACTGACAGAAATACGAGTTTTGATGAACAGCAACTTTCCATAAACCCGTCATGTAGAATGGCTCTGGCCACACACCACGCAAATACAGCCGCACACACAGCAGGATAAATGAGCATGCTGCGATGTCATTGTCATGATGAGTGCATATGAGTGATGAGAAGAGGGAGTGTCATATTGTCAAATATAGTGAACATCTCACACTTCCTTTCGCTTCAGGCTTTGATCACATCTCATCTGTTCTTACAGGCCATCGCTCATCAATCACTTTCTTTTCTCTTCTCTCCCTTGCTGCATCTGTCACTCGCTCTTTATTTTGTCGTCCAGTTGTTTTTACTTCTTATCTCATGCTCCGAATCAATTTCCTCCACGGCCTCCGTCGCCTGACCCAGATGCATTACACGGCGCGAGCGCCTGAGATCCCCGGACCCACTCGCTACTCGCCGCCTTCCCTCCGTGGACGCGTTATTCTCAGTAAACCTCTCCGAGAGCTTTTCCGCCCCGCATTTGACAGGTATGCGTTGTAGGTCCTGACAGCCGACAGTCATTGCTGCCTCATCCGGCTGCCTGCAGGAGTTGTGACAGAACAGCAACCTGCATCTGGCTCGGCTCAGATGGAGACACAAACTCAACGCGCTTCCACCGGCACACACTCATGCTGTTAGCACAATCATACGGCAGGTTATGCAGAGGAATACATTATAAAACACTTGCACCTTAAAGTGTGGATGAGAGGGAAAACACTTTAAGATGTAATGCATAATACGTCACAAATTCTTTTACGGTAATTTACAGAGGCGGGCATCTATTTATATTTTATCATCTTGCCAATACTCTGCCTGAAGATCAGTCCTCAGTCATTGGTATACCTCTCCCTTTGACGCCTAAGTATGGTAAAAGGTTCTGACCTGGCCGAGCTGTAAAGAGGTGACGCAGCTCCTTTGTCAGGGATTCTTTAAACGCTCCTCTCCTCTCTGTCAAAATGTGTTAGTGTGTCTTTCCACGATATTGGCAGAACAATCAATCCAGCGCTCCGGGGTGCTCTGAAATGTCAAGGTGTGGTGAAGGGGCTCTGAATAGATATTAATTAGGGGTCAGGAAGAGGCGTCACGCCCCGGACCTCAAACTCTCATCTTTTTTACTTGAGGAGTCGCGCCATCGATGTGTGAGGACGAGGAGACAGAGGGGCCACTGTGGCTCCGTCGGTCACTCGGTGCGATGCGATGCCTGCATTGTCAGACGGGCCTCATTCTTGGCACGGACAGACGATGCGGTCGTCTGCAGCGCCACCAGCTGGAGGAAAGAGGAAGTTATTAATGACCCCGACACTCCTTCTAACTTTAAATGCACCTCAAAGTGCGCTTTTAAAGTTTGTGAAATGGCTTTGCTTCTTTGGGTTTACGGAGAGACAAGTCTGTTTTTGCTGCATCATTAGCTTTGGTTGACGACATTTCTTCAACTGGAAATCATTATGATTAAAGATTCAAACCGAACTGTTTACGTGGAGGCTAAATAAAACATAATTGATAACATGCGCGTTAACATGCCCCAAAGCATTTTATCAGTATAGAGCTTTTTTTTTCCTTTTGTGAAGCATCTAATCTGCCGAAGACAGAAGACCAAGAATAAGAACGATTTTTGAGCGATGTTTTTGTTTGTTTGTGTTTTCAAACTTTATTGATAAAATTAATACATTCATGCACCCATCTTTTTATTTAATTCTAAGACGGATCTACATTGTGTGTCGTGAACGGCATTTGGGTTTCTGGTTTGGTGGATTCCGGCTTCTTTCATCTGTTCAAACTCTTGTTTGAGCAATTCGTTGTTTCAAGCCCGCTCAATCCCAAAATCTTCTAGGATCTCATACAGAAAGTTCTGTCAGCTACAGACCAGCTTGATGTTGCTACCGCGGTATTTCTGCCGCTCACATGATGATACCCACACGTGAGTCTAACATGCGGTGAAGGAATATGTTTAATCCGACCTAATAGAAAAGAACAGATTAAGCATCTACATGGTTTGTTTGGACTTTACTAGTTTACCTTTCAAGTGCCTTATCCAGGTTTAGACCAGCCCTCCTCATGTGAAGAATCTGAAAATGAATTCTGATCACCTTCCAGTCGAGGTAGATACTGTACGTGAGGCATTTTTATTCTGACTGGGTTGTAATTCTGATTAGTGGCTTATTAAGTAATGCAATTAGATGTGCGCCTTTGATTTAGCATGCCTTGGAATTGATGTGACGCTTAACTAAATGTTTTTTCTTTTTAATTAGTGAAGTCAGCAGTTCACCTTTACAGTTAAACACACACTCATACAAACTTGCTCAACCTGCTCTAGAATTTCTTTAAAAAAAGGAGACTTTTCACATTTGATGGAAGACCGCTTAGCTAGCGTTCAACCAAATAAAAACAACAATTTTTCTGAATTACCCATCAGATAATGATAATGTTCTGAAACTGTTTGCCGGCTCTGTTGGACATTTTAATCTAAAATAAATGCTTAAATTGGCAATAAATTGGGGGGGTTTGTTTTAGTTTTTTTTCTTTTTTGCTTTAAGTTATCATTATGATTGCAAAGTGAAATGATTTGGCTCCCTATAAACCTCACTTTCGCTGTGCAATTTTGTCTGCCAGTAGGCACAACATTTCCCAGGGAAATGAAAACAGGCTGGTTCTCTAGACAGGCTGGCGTCCTGTCACCATCTCTAAATATCTATTATAGACTAAATGATTGGCTAAACTCACATTTTGTCCTGTGTTTTTGGATGTTTTTAATCTGAGGAAAATGGAACAAACTATCCAGTTCTCTTTGCAAAAGCGGCGCCAACAGTTACCCCACTTGAAAAACACTGGGAGTGGGGTGGAGTTGTCTGTTTTCCACTTTAAACATATTATAGAGCAATGGGACACATGGCAGCTAGTATAGATTTATCTTTCAGCCTTGTGAGCAACTTCTTATTCTGTTTTAGCCGACTGGTTCAGCCACACATCCTCACGGCTTGGCTAAGGGCAGAGACAGTGAGAATTTGGCACCGCTTCAAAACAGAACCACAATCTTTGCAGTTCAGTGCAGTTATTCCCCCACGGCGAGCCAGCAGTGAAAGCACATCAGACTGCTTCTCCACATGCAATGGTGCGGCTAAGGCAAACTATATCAGGCCAGTGGAGAAAAACCAGTGAGAGGTAGCTCCCCCGGACTGTTATCTTCATTGTGTCCTCTATATTCTCGGTCTTAAAAACAATTTCAGGCTTCAACTTACTCTCTTTTCTCACGACATGTCCAATCGTTTTTAAAAAGAACTAAATTCATCACTTTTGTTTCATAGGATCGGTTTCACAGAAGCGGTCTCACTTTCTGCCTCCCTGCCCGTCATTTCCACTCATGTTAGTCCCTCCATCATTCACTGTCCGTCTTCTCCTCTCCACCACCACCGCTTGTCCTTTCTGTGACCTGGGCCTGTGTGGCAGGCAGGCAGATAGGCTCCAAGCTGCCGTGCAGATTGGTTCGCGACCCCCGACATGGCAGAGCTGATCAGCTTATAAAGCCCTCGTTCGGAGGAGCTAGACAAAAAGTCAAGACGGGAGTGATCCTTCCAGCTTCTTTTGCAAATCTTTGTTTTTATATAAGAGCCCTCAACCCACCAAGCCAGGCTCCAAAATATCAAAGAGGCAAAGTGTTGGTCTGATCAAACACTTCGCCTCGCGTCTTCTGTCTTCTGTGTGTTCAAATGTGAGTGGAAAGACAGACCATAGCTAAAAGCCCGCTGTTGCAAACTTGCACAAGTGGAAATAGCTCATTAGGGTGAGTTTGTTTTGCAAAAGAACCTCACAAAAGGACAAAACAAACGATTTAACACGGTCATGGCCCCGTGAATCTGTTCAAACAATCTCATTATACGCTTGTGTAACAGGTGTCAGTCAGGCATAGACTCAAAGAAGTTCTCTTCGGCAAATGATTTAGCTCTTTGAAGGGAGACAACAGCAAAGAGAGATCGGTGACAAATTAAAGGAAAAACCAGAGTGAATGAATTAATGAATGAATGGAGAAACATGACAAATGCAGCTGCTTTCATAAAGGGCACTAGGGGCTACTGACTGGTTCAGTCAGCATGGGAAAAGAATTTAATGAATTAAGCACCTATGGGAGAACGGATAATGTTGTTATGTTGTCATAAGGTATTGCCGTGGTGGTCAGACATGCACTGATTACGGTTCTTGCCCACCATCCCCACCGTTGTTGGCTTTTTTTTTAAAAAATCACTTAGTTGAATGACCGATGTTCCAATTATCATTATTGTTATATAAATATTTTTTTGGCCTTTGGCTTTTTTTGACAGTACAGCTGAAAACATGACAGGAAACAGGTTGAGAGAGAGGACAAGCAGCAAAGGGCCGCTGAGCCTCCGTACATGGGACGCCCGCTCTACCCACTGAGCTAAACGGCGCCCCGATGCTCCAATTATTAACTGCCTCAGGCGTCGGCTCCATGTAGTCACATTTGACCTGCAATGTGACGAGAGGAAGGACAGTTGAGCGACGAGACAATGGCGGAGGATGTGTCGTCAAACAATATGTTGGATTTACAGCCTGTGTGCTGTATATGCTGCATAGTTTGTGTTCGGTTGATTTCGTTTTCTTTGATTTTTCGGACTAAACCTCAACAGCTGTCTCTCACTTCGGCTTCATCTTACAAGCAACGACAGTGATACCAGCTTTGGTTCTGGCAGCAAATGAGGAATGTGTGCGTTAGGCAGTTTAAATTGTGGGGCAACACTGATTTCAATTGTATTCATTGAGTTTATCTCATTCAATTCAACCTCACGTAATTTTATCCTCCTGTGTAACGTTTGATCCTGTTTGTGTTTCAGGTACCAGGACATGAGAAGACAAATTGGCTTCGAAATCAGGGATATGTGGTACAATCTAGGTAATCAACGAATCACATGATCAACTCTTGTTTCAGTCAATGACCCTGACGCTCCTGACAAAAAGAAAATAGTCTTTTTTTCTGAATGTATTCAACGATGAAGATGAATCGTACAAGCGCTGCAGTAGATTGCGGCAAACCAACAGGTGTTGTTTTCTCAGAGTTGTGTGTATGATTATCAGTCAACGAAGAACCCTCACACTCGTTACAAAGGCCAGCAGCTAAATATAGACAGCCATGTGTTAATTAGCTTTATGTTGTGTGATAAGCGAGGCGCAACAGTCAAGTCTCAAAAGAATGTGATTGTAGTGCACGGATGGGGTTTTAGTTTTGGCCACCTGTGCCTCCATTTAAGTCTTCTCATTATAATCTACGCCATCTGATCCCTTAATTAAAGTTTTCCGCCAGATAAGATTGACTCGTTCGCTGGGTTTTTAATGAGCCCCTTGCCATGTTTTTTTTTTTTTTTTTTTTTTTTTTTTAACTGAGGTGTTTGAAGTTATTATGATGGAAGACTTTTTTCTGTTTGTTTGCAGCAGCTGGTATCAAACCTGCAGCCACACCGGGGATTACTCGCATCCAGTTAGGCTCGACATGGTGTGCTTGTTCTATCCAAATTGAATCCATGCTTTCTGTCAGCCTTTGAAAAACTTGTCTTAAATCCAATGATCTGAATTCTTGGCCGAGCAGGATAAGTTCACCCAAAAATGAAATGTCATCGTCTGCTCCACCCCCGTGCCGATGGAAAGTGAGGTGAAGTTTCTTAGTCCACAGAGCATTTCGGGAGCTTCACAGCAAAACAGGGGTTGCAGCATTCTCCTAACAACTGAAATAGATGTTGGGGAAAAATATCAGAAGGAAAGCATTAAAATGGCTCCAGACAGCGACTGAAAGCCCAAAGATCCCAAATTGTTTTGAAAATGTGCTATTTACACCCGAGACGTGCAATCAAGCTTGTGTACTCAGACGTAGTTAGCGCTAATGCTTTTAGCTTAGCAGCTATAGTGAAGATTTCAGCTTAAAAGGGTTTAAAATTGCAGGGTTTTTTTGAGGATCTTGGTTCTTGCTTCCGAATGGATAGTCACATATTTTTCATTTTTGGTCAAACTTATCTTTTAAACTGTTCGAAAATATCTTAAAAATTGATTGGTTTATGAAATGTAGGTTACTTTAGGTACGTTGTATAACCTCAGCCTACTTTTAAATATGATTTTGGGACCATCCTGTAACAAAACTACAAAACTTGACATCGAACCAGTTGCTACAAATCTATTGGAGCACAGCCAGCTCGCTACTTGTTTCTTACTAAATTGTTTCTGGTCACATTACTTTCATCTGATATTGATAAGTGAACGTTCAACAAGATCTGGCTTGAGACCAGCGCATTTAGTGCCTGATGAATCTTTTTGAAAGTAATGACTTTGCGTTCGATGCTCGCTGCACCTTCTGTAAGAGAACACTGCAATAAGGAACTTTGGATATAAAGGTGTTATAGGAGAAGTCAGTAAAAAAACATTTGCATTTATGTGTTTATGTCCTTTTTTCCTGTCTTAAGGGCCCCACAAGATCAAATTCATCCCAGAGATGGTGGGTCCCATCCTGGAGATGACGCTCGTTCCTGAGATCGAGTTGCGCAAGGCCACCATCGCCATCTTCTTCGACATGATGCAGTGCGAGTTCCACTTCACGTGCAGCTTCCAGCGGGTGCGTCACCTGAAACGGGCTTTTTAACACAAAAAGGGCTTAATGAAAAGTAGCGGGTGTTGTAAGCGGCGAAGAGGGTCGACAGTCCATCTGAGAATGAAAGTTTCATATCCGCAAGCTTAGTTGTAATTCTGCAAATCTCATTTTGTTGTTGCTGCGATTATCAACAGCCACGGTAAGTGGAACTTAATGTTCTGCCCCGTTACAGTGCAAAATTAAGCCTTTCTGCATGAGCAAATCCGTTTGGCTACAGCTGTTCTGCCATAAGATGTCTCAGGCAGTTTCCAGCTTTGCGATGTTTATGTGGGCTCGCAAAGTATGTGACGCTCATTGTAGAGCAGCACAAAGGCTTTCCAAATGTCTCTGCCGGCCCTTTTGGTCCTGCGAAGACGGCAGCATCCCTCTCTCGAAGGGAAGGGAGTGCTGCTAATTAAGTCAATGTGTCACTCAGGATCTGGCTCATTGGAGGTGAATGCCACTTTTCCTTTTCCTTCCCTTTAGTGAAATGTGATCAATTTCACTTTGGCCTGACCCCTTTTAATGCTGTAAGCCAGTAATATTCCCTTTACTGGGTCTGTCTCCTGCTCCATGCTTCTTGTAAATCCTTAGCTTAACAGAGAGCAGCGTTTCTTTTTTATCTTTTTTCTCGCTCGGCTACGTTCTGCTCTCCTGTTCTGTGTCCGCGACTGGACAACACATGAAGAAGTGTGATGTTTGTATGTCGCAGCTGTGTAAAAATAAAAAATAAAAGATAAAAACAGGTTTTATCGCGTGGAACCAGACCAGTTTTCACAGATAAAATACAGTCAGAGAAGTGAAGGGGATGTGTCTCATGATGCAGCCTTGTTCTGGCCAAATGTAAGACAGATAAAGAACAGCTTTAATGATGAAGAGAAAATACCAGCTTGCAACCAGCTGGGCTGCAGTGGAGGGACAATTAAAGCGGGAGCGCAGATCCCCTCAGCCAAGCCTCGATGCAGAGAAGAGAGCGAGAGTGAGTCGGGGAGACGGCGTTAATGAATTGAAAAATTACCTACACTGATTATTTACGCCTGCTCTGTCTAATTGCAGTTTGAGAACGAGATCATCACCAAGCTGGATCACGAGGTGGAGGGGGGCCGCGGAGACGAGCAGTACAAAGTTCTCTTTCAGAAAATGTAAGTGCTGATTAATGGACGGGATTACGCCCGAGCCTCTCACAAGTTAGATAATGCTAATTGCGACATAGCACTCCTCAAAATAATCACAGTGTGCTGATGATCACACGACTCCTCGTCACAGCTTGCCTCTGTGATATTTGCTTTCGGCACAGTTGGAAGCTAACTCTGCTTAAATGGGCAAAAAAAGAATTACATTCCCTCAAATCCTCGGTGGCAAAAAGTTTGACGTTTTGTAAAACTCTAGTGGAAGAACGTCTTGTACACGTTTCACATTTGTTTTCCTCTCTGCCCCCGGCCTCTCTTCTGTGCACACATGAAACGCACGCCAGTTTACTGGAGCACTGCAGGAAGCACAAGTACCTGGCCAAGACGGGCGAGAACTTTGTCACGCTGGTCGTCCGTCTGCTGGAGAGGTTGCTGGACTACAGGACCATCATGCACGACGAGAACAAGGAGAACCGCATGAGCTGCACCGTCAACGTGCTCGTAAGGCGGTTTCCAAGACTTTTACTTTTACTGGTCACTTTTACTGTTATCAAAGTAATATTTTATCATGACTTACTTTAACAACACTGTCTATAATCAGGGTCACATTTCAGATGTCTATGACTTGTTTTAAGCTCCACCAAGGAGTGAATTTTCTTCTCAATAAATGTTCACACGACCAGAACTCATAATTTTTATACTAAGTTTTGACAATTCGTGCAGGACTTTTAGTTTGAATGGAGTAATTTTACAATGATGTAGTTGATCCACGTTGTCTTGAAATACGCCAAAAGACGGAAATTCTGTGCAGCAAGAGAAGAAAAAAGAATGAATGTTAAACTCTTAAACTCTCTCTAAACTGTCAAAGCTTTTAGACGGATCATAGTAATTTTTAGTGACAAATTAGTTCTTTTTATGCTTCATCTGACTGGTCCACCCTGGTATTGATGACGCATAGACACGTTGAATCCCCTGCAAGAAAGACATGTGGGTGAATGTATGCATCACTCCAGAAAAGGCTTTGTTCAGAAGCTAATGTCGTCAATAAAGTGACCGTAACAACTTGCGACTACCCACAGACAGGAAACAACAACAACCGGCTCCACATGCCACAGCGCATTAAGATGTTATCACGGGAGCAGGTTACCTCAAACACCTCTCCTCTGCCGTGTGACATTTAGTCTCGGTGCACCGAAATGTCAGTTTTTGGGTCACGTGACTACCGGCATTGAACTACCGGCCTCTGGCCTACATTCAGCATTTATCTGAGTCATGTTCTGTCAGCGCTCTGCCAGGTTGTGTAAAAAAGTTTTTTCCGGTTTTGGCCGGGAGAGCAGCGCGTCCGCCCCGCTGCTGTGATTCTGGTGTCAGCCAACTTACTTTTTCTTCAGTTGATACCTTACATCATGCCTGCTGCAAGCCAGGACCTTGTTATTCATCCACATTTTTTAAGTAAAATTGAATTGTCTCGCAGCCAAAATGTTCTTATAAAAATGTGAAGAAGTAACGTCAGTCGAGGGAGTTATGCAGCGTAAGCGTGACGCGCTCAGCCTTTGTAAACAGTGTAATGGAATTGTTGTTGCTGGAAATTTAGAAATCCTTTTAAACCCATTTCAATTTCTGCTTTTGTTTCCTTCCTGTAGAACTTCTACAAGGAGATAGACAGGGAAGAGATGTACATCAGGTAAGACAAAGTCACATTCAGCATTGTGCCTCTTTGGTTGACATTGACGTTTGGTATTTTTCCAAACACCACTGAAATATGTTTAATGAATTACCTTTGGAGACTTCAGTTTAGCTGTACTTTTACCTGCCGAAGCCTAAATTCTGTACATTTTGGCTTCCTTCCTCCCAGCTCTGTGTCTCCAGAGATCAAAAATAAATTCTAAGATTTAACTTTCTATTTCCGCAGTCAGAGTTTTCCATCTGTCCGTCAGGCGTTATTTGGGCTAAAATCGGTTGTCAAGGCGCATCAGTCCAGCGGAGTTAACTTTCTGTCTGCGGAGGTGTGAGAGGGCCCCGCTCTGACATAACCCATAAATCATTTGCTGTTTCCTGCCAGGTACCTGTACAAGCTGTGTGACCTCCACAAAGAGTGCGACAACTACACTGAGGCCGCCTACACTCTGCTGCTGCACGCCAAACTGCTCAAGGTACACAAATACAATACAAACAGCAAATAAATCCAGGAGTGCACTCTCTAAAAGGAAATCAAACAGCATAGATCACACACACCAAATACACTGTTTAGCTGCTGTCAGGTAGATGGCATTTAACCTCAGGCATTAAGCAGCGTTTACAGGACTTAGAGAGATAGGGCCACATCCCTTTAATCCCACCACGGCATGAGATGGCTGCTAAGAGGGGCAGAATTGCTGAGCACCGTCTTTTTCACCTTGCGTAGTCGATGCAAATCACGGCTAGTATCTGATCTCTCCTGGAAAAAAAAAAAAAAGCTAGTTCAAAGCAGAGTTAAAAAGCAGCAACAGCCACCTCCTGAGGTGCTTCAAGATAACGGTGTACTTTTCTTTTCTTTTTTTTTTTTGCCGTCGTCTTTGTGAGCCGGTAACAGATAACCGTCTGCTGAAAATCACATGTCTCAGCAGCTGTGGTTCGAGACGGAAGCGGGGCATGTTTCTGTCACACCCTCAGTGCAAATCTAACTCGTATAACCCTCATTTCTCTTTAACGTCACACCTTTTTGTTAGTGAAGGCCCGCTCTAGGCTTTTTCGAAAGTTTGCACCCTCGCCCCAAAAATACACCCCATCCACGTGCCAAACTCCTCAAAACAAAAAGCCGCGGTGTCTATTCCCAGTCGGGGTTTCGCTCTGCACTGAATTTGGGAGTTGTTCCTCCTCTGCGTTTTATCCAAAATGTTTGCGCCCGACGTCTCATCTGTATTCACATAAATAGCTGGCTGCCTCGGCCTTTGTGCAGGCCCCGACAGGGGAGAGCAGACTGTGACTGAATCGCATTCTCCTCGCTGAGCAGTCGCCGTGGCATCTGCAGGAGTTGTTTGTGTTGTTATTATTTTTAATTCCACTCATCTCCCAGCAGCTGTGGCATTCCTGGGCAATACCTTGAGAGAGGAATTCACCATTATACTGTGGAAATTGGTTAATTTTGTTCCACCGGAGTCTGGATAAATCCTTTTCCTCACCAATAAGCTCGCCAATGTAATCTTTGAAGTCACTGTCCTCCTTTTGTGCTCGCACACAGGCACGCGTAAACAAGCTTGAATGAGGATGAATGATGGATACTTAATTCTGCATCCACCAGCAGTTAGAGAAAACTGGCTCCTGTAGTAATAATTAGTCTTCCAGTAAAGTACCTGCAGCTGTATAATAATGGTTGATGAATACACAGGTCTTTGTGTGTTGTCAGAGATGTATCAGCACTTTAGTTCAGTCGATGCAGGCCCACACACCAGCCATGAATAAACCAAGCCCCCTTTTTACCTTGTAAATGCTGCAGTCCAGCTGTAAATGAATCAATAACCCGATCCAAAGCCCCCCCAGCACCCGTCCTTACGCCACAACAAAGTGCAGAGCAATTATTTTTTTTTCAACCCTTTCCAGCGTTTTATGCAAATCCTTTGGCTTCGCTATTCAAATGTGGCCCTCACTGAAAAACCTGGTCGGTTTTCACAGAGATCATAACTCTTGAGGTTGCCCAGTAGATTCCCAAATTAAAACTGGCCGGTAACAAATCAGACTTTGAAGGATTCTGCTCTTGCGACACAGAAGCTAATCAGATTGTCCATCTCCCTGTTAGCTGAGCTGCTCTAGCCCATCAGAGACCTCTTACATACTGGGTGTAGAAGAGGCACGATGGAGTACACAGCCGGCATAAAAGGATGCCGTCACAGTTTTGTTGTTTCTTTTTCTCCCTTTTACTACCATTGTTTAAAAAAATAAATAAATAAAAATAAAAAATCAAGCAGAATTTGTAGTGAGCAAGATTTCACAGCTGCGTGGCTCAATTGTATCTGATGTTTTTTGGTTAACACAAACAGAAGTGATGCTTCACTCTCCTTCCCCAAGCCTCCACTTCAGCGGGCTGGCATATCATTTTAGTGGACGAGAGCCAAATGTATTCACTCTCGCTGTCCTTTGCCACGAAATTTACAACCGGATTTTGCGTACGTCCCTCACACAAGGAGAAGAAGTTGATGATCTTTAGAGATGCACATATGGCAATTTTCTAGGCTAATAGTCTTTTTTTTTTATTCTACCTATTGATCCCAATTTTCTGTCTTTCTAAATACTAAAATTGACAATATACACACACATTTTTGTAACTTTTCTTCAGTGGATGTTCAGTGGGCAGAATGAGATATATCTGACACTGACACAGGAGTCATTGGTCGTGGCCGATCAGGCTGTTAATCGAATGATTCCGGTCGTTGGCCGATCAATTGGTGCATCTCTAGTGATCTGGACAATGAGAAGCTAATAATTGTGTTTTTTCAGTTGGAACCAAAAGACTGAAAGAATGCCCTTTGTTTTTTGTTTTTTTTGTGGTTTAGGGGAAATTTTGAGTTTGCGATAGAAAGCTGCATTTTTTTAGCTGCATGCATTACCAGCCTATAACATTAGCATCATCATCAACCATTGCTCTTTTACAGCAATGCCCTGAATTCACATTTATGCGGGCCAGACTGATGCAAATACGGTAATAACCACAATAAATAAATGATATGGTACGATACGCTTTATTGTCCCCTTAGGGAAATCTATCTTGGACTCAGATGTTGTGCACATAAACAAGTTTAATAAAATCAATTAACTTGCGAACATGTCTGGCAACGATGATATACAGCAATGAAATGACCCAGCAACGCCTTCTCAAAACAGTGATTAAAAAAAAAAAAAAAAACTAACTTTGTGAACAATACAGAAATGTGTTTGTCCAGCCATCGCATTGTTCACCTGCCTATTGCCGTCTGCCTGAATACGTGAACCAGGCATTGCACTGAATCAATATGTATCGACGCCTGTTTCATTGCCCATGTCTCCAGTTTCCATCTTGCCCTGTCAGAGTGCAGGGCAGCTTTAAAAAGAATTACACATCAATCTCGTCCCATTTGCATTGGCTATAACTCAGTGATTGATTTCTTGTCACCTGTTCTCCCTTTCGCTCTGTACTGTATTGCACATCGTTGACCCTCCCCCCCAATGCTAACGTCTCCTCCTGCAGTGGTCAGACGAGCCGTGCGCGGCCCACCTGACCCAGAGAGACGGCTACCAGGCCACCACTCAAGGACAGCTTAAGGACCAGCTCTACCAGCAGATTATCAATTACTTCGACAAGGGCAAGGTAAGAGACACGCATGCACACGTTCTGGCACGCACACGTGGTCACAATCGTGATAAATCCTGGACTCTGAGGGTGCTATTTTTAGAAGCTGTCTTCTCTGTTAAATACCTCCTTTGGCAGGTCTTGGAGAAGAATGTTAGTTTTATATTTCTACAGAACACGGATTTTTTTATAATCCTCTTCTTTTAGCTGAGGCTCATATGGACGACTGCACATATCAGACCACACAAGCATTAATGTGGCTCCTTTTGTGTTTTCCTCCTACCTCCCACAAAACCTTATTTCCCGCTCCCCCACTATCCCTTTTCTTTTCCTTTTACACCACTTCAGTGACATACTTGAATGCTATCTCCGAGTGATTCCACCCCATTGTGACGTGAAGAGCAGGCTCATATGTGCTTCTGATTCCCCAGAAAATTATCCAGTTGCGTAGGACCTGGTTACTGTGCTATTCTACACTCTTCAGATTTCATACCAGAAGAGGAAAATGTATTTTTCTTGCCTGTAAGCTAAGCATGGAAAGGGTCTGCAGGACTGAAGCCAGAGCTTCTCAGATATGATGTCCCATGGCTGTCCGTGTGTCATCGGTGTTGGTTCTCCAGCCAACTGTCACTCAGTAGGATATGGCCAGGGAGATGACAAATTGAAATAGCCCTGGCTAAACATGCGCACACAAACACAGCAGAGTGATAAGAAAGTGTTACAGTGGCTGTGAGAAACACATCAACACTCCAGAGAGGAGGGTATCAACTGAGGACACTATCTAAGAGGGCTGTCGAAGTCATCCAGAAAGCAGTCCCAGATGGCGTTGCCAGCGCCGCTCTTACTGGTGGCAAGCTGATCTGACTAGCAGTCTGGACTTGGTCCTCGTCCAGCCTGGCCCAGATCAATTCAGCCCAATCTAGTTTGTCAGGAAGCCACTTAGAAGCCTTTCAACATGCTCAAGTGCATCCTGTCTGTGTGACACCCACTCCACTGTGTTGGATGAGTCTTGAGGGGGGAAATGCATCACTATAATGAATTTTGTTTCTCCAGGAGGACACATGTTGGCTTCTAGTGTTTTAGACTGAAGAATAAAACAAAGGAATAATGATATAACGAGAAGAAATCTCATTTGTTTATTTAGAAAAAGTCTTTTATTGAATATCATCGGCAGGGAGATCATTTGTGAATTTCTGCTAGCTGACAAAGGAATGCTTCATCTCAGCTAGGTTTTGAAAATACACAAAGTCAGTGATTGTCTCTGTTTTTGTCCCAATAGATGTGGGAGGAGGCGATCATTCTGGGGAAGGAACTGGCGGAA
>OMLP01046051.1:20938-31526 GCA_900302685.1 Spondyliosoma cantharus
TGCTCCTGGTCCCTGGAGGCGCCGAAGGACCAGCGGCTGCACCTCCACCTGGAGAGGCTGGCCTTGGGTCCCACTGACAGGTAAGATGGATATATCATCGTGTCTCTCACGGTTTCATTTACATGGCTCCTGGAAACATGAGTGTGTTCTGTTCCCTGCAGGCTGGTGCTGTGGAGCGGATTGGACGCTGGCTCCGTGGTGCTGTTCGACTCGGGTCGGGGCGGACAGATACCTTTTGAGGGCGTGATCAGTGAGGGCCCGGCCGTCAGGATCCAGTTCATCACCGATCAGCCGAACCACAACACGGGATTCAACATCCGCTACGAAGGTACAGAAGCTGCTGCTGCTGCTGCTGCTGCTGATGATCTGATCGTGGCACAAAAATAACACATGTATTTTCTGCGGCATCATTTAAAAAAACATTATTGTTCTATTTCTATAATTACAGTGTAATTATGTAAACAAATAAGAGAGGGATTGCGAGGCTCAGTGTTTCTGCTTACATCGCGCTCTGCCAAGCCGATTCTGGCTCGGATCGCCACAAGTGGGCCGGTTGTCCGACGTAATCTGAGCTAAAGCTTTCACAGTTTCTGGCAACGTCAGATTGAGGAAGGGATGGAAGTGTCCCTTCCAACATGTTTATCCTCGTCAGTGAAGAGAAGAAGAAACCGAGGAATCATCATCATCTGCGAGTGGAGACGAGATTTATAAACAATGTGTGATTACGGCTCTTTTTGAGGGACAAGCTACCAAACATCTTGCCGTCTATTTCTGGGAATCCATCACAAAGAGAAAGATAGAAGAAATTTCTGTTCGTGGAGCGATTATGATAAGACACATTCCTCGTAATAAATTGTGGACTTGAGCTTTCTGTCACTTCATTTCCTCCTCCAGCGTTCGAGCGAGGCCACTGCTACGAGCCTTACCTGCAGAACGGCAACTTCACGACCTCCGACCCGCTGTACGGCGTCGGAGCCGTGGTCCAGTTCACGTGTGACCCGGGACACGCTCTAGAACAAGGGCCCCCTGTCATCGAGTGCATCAGCGCGAGGGATCCGTACTGGAATGACACAGAACCGCTGTGCAAAGGTAACACTGAGCGGCAGGAAGTGGACGACAACACTTTTTATTTTCATCTTAGACTTTGTCTCAGTTCGTGAGGCGAGTCGTATCATCTTCATATAGGCCGGGTTTGAGAGGTGTGATCAACAACCTGCTGCTGATATATGAAGCTTCCTGTTCTTGTCAGTTTGTGGCGAGTTTGATTCCCAAAAATGTCACCCAGCTCTAAAAAAAGAAGTCGTAAAAATCTCTTACTACAGCAAAAAAGCTCCATCTCTGAAATATGAGCGGGTCGAGTCAGCAGCACAGTCACAACAGAACAGAACAGAACAGGTGAGTACAGGTGATGTCACTCTGTCCAGAAGAGAGAAGATAAAGATGTTGACACACTCATCTGAGTCTCTTTTCATTATGACCGGGAGCTCAAAGCAGTTAAGCTTTTTACGAGCAGCAGTCGGTGCTGGACAGCTTTTTTATCCCCGGGTCGTGTCCTTAGATGTCGGACTTTCCCAACTTTTTTGTGGACTTCACAGAATGACACTGACTTAATAACTCCTCCAGTTTGTTGCAGTACGGACACGATGTCGTACCTTTTCCCATCACCGACTGGGAACACAATATTATGAATGTGTGAAGCAACTACTTTATTATTAAACAATTACTTCAATCATGTGACAGGAACATGTTGGGAGTAAAGGCTGCGGAGGTAATCAAAATGCAGTCATCCCACAAAAAAAGGCTCTGCACGTCCTCTAAAACAAAACAAAATCTTTTTATTAATAGTTTAGAAGAAGCGCTGAGCTCATTGTGTTTATTATAAAGTATTAATTCATATTTGATTAGTAAAGGTAAGTGAATCGGTGTCTGAATTTATTTGCTAGAATAATAAATTGCAGGAATTGGCACTTTTTATTTGGTGGTTGGTCATTTAAGTTTGTAAATTTGAGGAGAAAAAATGTGAAAAAGTTTTTGTAATACACGTAAATAGACACTGAGTCATTGAAAGTTCTTGAATTTATGTATTTTGTGTTATTTTGACATTGTTTTAATTGTTGTCTGAGAGCTTTTGTAAAGCTTGAGTTATGTATCTTGATCCATGGCTCAAAATACGCCATGTTGGATCCTTGAATTTAAAGGAGTTGTTCCTGGAAAGTCAGTGGAAAGTCCTTGAATTTTGGTGTTCGAGAAGATGTGGACGACCTGTGTTAAAACAACAGTTTGTGGTTAGCTTCATATTAATAACGAGCAGACGATGAGCAGCTCATTAATTAACACGTCTTGTTCGTTGAGTCCTTGCAGGCTAAGCTAAGCTAACCGGCTGCTTGTGCTCACTTCGTATTTACCGCGCAAACATGAGGGCGATATCAATCTTCAGCAAAAAAGCATCTTAAAAAGTCAAACTACTGCTTTAAACCTTCCATTTCTGTGACTTTCACTCTCTCCTGTTCCTCGTTCTTTAACAGATGTTGAGTTTTTGAATCCACAAAACGTTTCTGGAGCTTCACAGAACAAAACAGCGTCGCAGCAACAACTGAACTGAACTGCCGAACTGCTCCTTTAACCCGTCCTCCTTTCTCTCTGCAGCACAGTGCGGAGGCGACCTGACCGGCCCGGGAGGCGTGATTCTGTCCCCGAACTGGCCGGAGTGGTACGGCGAGGGAGAGGACTGCAGCTGGAGGATTCACGTCGGGGAGGACAAACGAGTGCTGCTCGACGTTCAGCTGTGAGAAACAAGACAACACAGTCGGACTCGTAAAAACATCAACAACTCAGCTCTGATGCAAAGTCTGGCTCCGACCGAGAACCGAGTGTTATCATTAAAAATGTATGCAGGAGGTTCTGGGTGTGGAGGCTCAGCGAGGGGTCCCTATTGATATTTCCCTATCAAACTGCAACCGCAGATTAAATCCAACTGTTCTGATCTTATCTGGATTCTGTCCTTTTCGACTGGCTGGCTTCAGAGCCGGACGCTGCGGCTCGGATCGAATCTACTCGTCCGTCCACCGCATTCGAGTCTCAGAAGCTTCCGCGTGAATTCCAGATCGGTACATTCAAAGCGGATATATGTGTCGAAGTTTTATTTCAACTCGTGCATCTTTTAAAGTATTTAAAGTATCAAAAGAGCCACAAACGCCCTGATAGGAGTCTCTGTGTTTGATCCATCCAGTGTGTAATGTTTCAAAAAGTCTATAAGAGCCCTGAGATTGAAATATTTCATGATATCGGATTTTCATTTGACCAATTTCTGGCCAAAGGAAACAAAATGCTGGAGTCAAATTCAAATAACACTTGTAATATGAGTGTGACGGTCGAGAGAGCGTCTGTGGAACCTGAACTGTACTGAAGGGAACAAAAAGAACAATTGCACTTGATAAAAAGCGAAACATCAGCTGAAACAGAATCAGTTTGTATGTGAGATGGTCACGAGCTGACGTCCAACCGTACAGTGACCTGCTTTTCTTCGTTTTATCGTCCACTGACTCAAACAACGACAGCTGGCGTGAATCCCCGAGTCTCTCATTTCCCTGACGCTGCCTTAAAGTTAACCAGGAGGGAGAAAGTACAGTCAGGTCAGTTCCAGAGCAGCAGATCTGGCTGCTCGCTCTGTCGTGGTTAAATCAGCAGGAAGGTGGAGGTGGATTATTCGACAATAATCGAGGTTTCAATATCGCCATCCGCTCCCTTTAAGATTAATTTGTATTCATGTTAAATGCCTTCTCCTGTGGTGTGAAATGGGTTTGACGTGTTTAACTACACTCCCTCCAATCCAATTACGTTCTTCAGTCACTCGCTGGATTTGTGTCGCATCACATTTACGGATATTTCAATATTCGGAACCTTTTGCTCTTCTGCGTGTTTGAGAAGCCGGTTGCGCTTGAGGTGAAACAAACGTCTCGGGGGGGGCAATGAAAGCGCCGCTGTGTTTGCAGACTGTTAAACACTTGGCCTGAGGATGAACGCAGCGTTTAACCTCTGAGGTCGCGGCGTCTCCCACACAGTCGTCTGTCGACGCGACTCGCTCTGAGTCACCGCGACTTGTCCGGAGCCGATTCCTCCGGCTGTGCTTCTCTCTTTGACGCTGTTCCTTCTCGCTGTCCTCAGACTGAACATCAGTGACAGCGACATGTTGACCATCACCGACGGCGATGAGGTCACGACTCGTATCCTGGGGCGCTACGTCGGAGGCAGCAGCCCCTTCAAGCTCTCCTCCACCACCCCTGACCTGACCGTCACCTTCCACTCAGATCCCGCCGGGCTCGTCTTCGGCAAGGGCGAGGGCTTCATCATCAACTACATGGGTGAGAGTTTAAAGTACTGCCGTCTGATTTGGACATTTCCTGATATCCAATATGCATGAAACATGAAGTTTGAATAACTTTTCATGATGGCCCTCTGACGCACATCGCTCAAACTTCATTTTGGGCCGATATCGATATCACAATTAAAGCTTTTATCACAGAAATGATCGTGTAGCTTTCGACAGCTGGTGATGTTTTCACCTGTCTGTTAGCGTGTCATCGAAGCAAAAAGGTCCCTTTCTTTTTGTGCAGTTTTGAGTGTTTTGCCGGGTGTTTGCAAGGGCGCTGGAATTAGATGGTGGGAATAAGGACCCAGTTCCAATCGTCCACTCCAAATGCAGCTGGTATCGTTTTTACCGTACAGATTTTTTGTCTACTGAGCAGGTCGCGGGTCAGAACGTAAACATGTTGTGGCTGGTTTCATCCCATCACAAGATGCATTTGTACGCCGCTTTTCCTGGTGCCGACCTTCTCATCAGGAGCAAGTTGGGCAAGCTCGAGAATACTTGAGACGTGCAGCCGGGGGATCGAACCACCAACCTTCCTATTAATGGATTAAAGTTCCCCCTCAGATATGTGTATTAATCCCTGCCTGAAAATAGTCCCCTTCACTATTTCCTCTGGTTTGTTTGATAAAAACTACAATGAGCAGCTGTTTTGGTTCATTAAAGATGGAGCAGAGAGTCACAGACAGGAAGTCAGACATTATTAAGAGACACGTTGTTGTTTTGGTCTTTTCGTTGGATTTGTGTTTTTTTTTTTTTGTTTCGCAAGAAAGATATAAAATAAAACCTGTCTCATCCGTTAACTCGATCTGGAAACGTTAACTCTGCCCTTCGTTTCGTCTTAGCCTTCCCTCCTCGGCCTGCCGACTCCATTCCTCGTCTCCCTCTCTTCTCTCCTCTCGTCTCTATTTGTCTTTGCTTTCGTTTCCCTCTGCCCTTATTCAATCACATCCTATTTGTTTCAGCCTCTCACAATGGCCGTGATCTACACACACAAGCCCACGAGAGTTTAACAAGCAGCCAAATAAGCTCGCTTCCTCCTTTTTTTTTTACAAACAGTAATCTGCAGTGTTTTCCCACATACCCAACACCTGACTCCAATTTAGAACCGCACCGACACACACGCGGTCCAATTTGCTTGTCAACCGCTCCGACACCGCCAGCACACACACGCCTCCCCGAGGAGTAAATCAAGTAGACACAGCATGAATACGTAGGCTACTCTCTTTGATTATGTGTGTGTGTGCGTGTGCGTGTGTGTGTGTATGTGTGTGAGTGTGTGTTTGTGCTCAGAATAAATTACCCAACACACACACACACACACACACTCACTCAGGCTGCACACAGAAGGAGAAGCGAGTCAATAGAGAATGAATAATTGATTCAGGATCCTTCGACTTACAAATCCCTGTAGGCCTATTATATTGTACAGTGTAATGCAATACTGTCCGCTGCCCGATCAATCATTAAATATACATATGCAGACACACACACACACACACACACACTCTCGACGACTTGTTTATACATCTCTTCAGGCGGGTAATGATTTTTTTTTCCGTCTTTAAATATTAGAAATTTGTATTAATGCTCCGTGTTTTTCTTTTTCTGCCGGACTGCTTTGGTTTTGTTGGAGCTTATTATACACATGAGATGTTACAAGCCGTCTGCGGAGGCACTTAACAGAAATCTTCAGCTGATTTGATTCAGCCGCAGTGTTGTGAAAAAACACTGGTACTGATTTTTAAAAATATAAACCCAGTAACATTCGTTGACAGCAGAACATTCAGCGTTTCCCTTCAGTAACATCAAAAAAATCAGTTCTTGTATGTTCATCACGTGCTCTTCTTCCTCGTCACAACCTGGTGACTACATTACCCACGATGCAGCTGGACTGTGTTGCTGCTTTTACGCTTGTAGCAGCTACTCTAGCCTGCAGCAGAGACGAGGAGCAGTCTGCTAAACTCACATCTTTCTAACAGACTCTGCAGATTTATTTGATTTGCACCATTCAGACACAAGGCGCGTAAAAAGTGCTGTTAAGAGACGTGACAAGTGATTAAATAAGATGTTAAGACATTAAGAAAATGTTGAAATTGCACTTGAAAGATGATAAGAACAGAAATAAATAGTTACAGATAAACATGCATTTAGAAGAAAATCAAGAAAGTAAGAGATTGAGATTATCAACTGCACCTCAAAGATGCATATGTCTTATGCTGCAGGGATATTTAGATATTTCGACTTTGTCCACATGTACAAAACTCAAACACAGGCTGTCAAGGCAACAGGTGGCGTTATGACCTCTGCTGTAAGTCTGCACATAAACACAGGAAACGGCATCTCTGAATATCTGAACCCTGGCAGGAATTTTCCCAAAGCTTTAGCACGCTAACCAGCTAACCAGCTAGCCACCAGCCACATTGTACCTCAAGAGGTGATAGTCTCTCCCAGACAGAGTAATGTGACCACTACCTGCACGGTTAATTGAGCTTAGTAGCTAACGACAGCTACAGTTAGCAGCAGCAGTTAGCGGTCACTCTGGTGATGTGCTGCCTCCTGTTTGATTGGAGAATGAATTCTTACATATTCTTTAAAGAGAAGTTGTGATTAAGCTGATTAGCTGAAAGTCAGATAACGTTAATGTTTGAAGACGAGCTGACAGTTTCCGCAGGTATGCCTGTCCCAGAACATACGAGTCGATCAGAGATGTATTTATCCCTGAGGCCATTTAGTGCTTTAATTCTATTTGTACATTTGTGTGAATGAAGTTAAAAAGATCTTTTTATTTTACTGACAGTAACTCCGACTGGAGCTCTGATCAGTCTGACGCTGCTTCACTCTCGCGTCTGCGGTGATTTTATTACATTTGACTGGAAGCTCTGACTTTTAAAGCCGCGCCGACTTTCAGACGTCAGAGATAACATGGAGAAAGTTTGAGCCGGACGCTTTTTAATCCGAGATCAGAGGAATTCTTGATTCAAAAGGGATCTTCAGAACGATCAAGAGAGTTTTTGGTCCGAGCTTCACGCTGCTTCTCTGTCAGTAATCAGTTGATGTTGGCGTGTGAGGTCTCGTGGAGACGATGTTTCCTACACATGAAACACATCCGTCCTCTGTATGTTTGTGATGATAAAGAATCTGCCAGGAGAGGAGCTCAAACATTAGCAAACTGGCTGCAATCCTGTTAGTCATCATCTTTGTAAAGGCATATTACGTCAACCTAATGTGTTCAGCTAAAGAGAACAAACAATTTTTGTACTTTTCTTCTTCTTGTCAGGGGAAAAACTTTTAATGAAAATATGTTCTAGGAGAAAAAACAATTTCAGGAAAAGTAAAAATACTGTCGTGTTAAAAGAACATTTGGCAGGAGAAACATTTTGTTTTCAAATAAATTACTTTTATTTAGTTTATTCATGTGAAACAAATACAAAACATGAGTTTTTTCAAATTGTTTCTCCAGCCAGATTTCATTTCACTTGATAGCACGCAAGAAAAAAAACTCCTGAATTATTGTTGTTTTGATTATCGAGGAACTTATAAAGATTATCCTGGAAAATGTTCCACCAAGTCATAAACACAGGAGAGAAAATAATTTAGATCAGACTTAGAAAACGGAGCGCTATAAAAAATAATGTCCTCACTTGGTCCTCTGGGCTTCCGTAGTTAATAGGTGAAATATAGAGAAAGAATATAAAAGTAATAGTTGCAGTTTCATCGTTCTGTGACAATAAAACATTACAAATAATTGAAAACCTTGATTTAGACTTGCAACTATCACCTGATTCATCAGCAAGTCGATTGAAAAACATTTTCTGGTTTCAGCTTCTTAAATTTGCTGCTTTGATTTGTCATTTGTAGGTTTTGGACAAAGGAAAAAAAGAAGAAAACGTGATTTGCTTTTACGTTTTACAGACAAAATGTTCAATCGATGCTTCTAGAAATAATCATCAGATCAGTCGGTGATGAAAACAGTTGTTAGTTGCAGCCGTATTCTTGATCTTGAGAATAGAAGTTTAAAATCTTACGTTGAGGCTTTCGACTGAATCTCTTCACCTGCATCTTTTCATTGGGTCTTCGTCCCTTCCACCGAGGATTCGTGGAAAGACGTGAGGAAACCGAGACGTACCTGTCGTCTTCATCATGGACCTCAGTGTTGAACTCAAGTGTAAAAGCAAGTAGAGAAAAAAAAAACATTTGATCATCTAAAGAAGAATCTCTCTTACAGTCGCCTACATAATAACAAAACACTCCTTTTCTTGTGTCGGATCAGAACCACTGTGAGCGACAGCCGACAGCCTGTAATAATCTCACTCAGGACCGTTTCAGTGGGAGTCTCGAGTTAAACCGACTGGCTCGTCCACACGGCAGCTTCAGAGGCAAACTGTCCTTGTACGCCGCGGAGATGATATTTGAAAACTGTCCAGCGCAGATGAAATCCATCATTCTGCCACGCGGTCAAGTGAGCGCACAATAAGTCCATCAATCTTTCGGAGGATGGACTCCTCCTCGCAGATAACACGTGCCAGCGTTGTGTCTAAATCAGGTGTCGTGTTGTTCATCCTGCTCTCGTCTCGACCCTCAGGACCGCCGTGAACGACGGAAAACATCCTTTGTACTGACGCCGGGCCGCAAGCAATAACACCGGCGTGACGCAGCCATTCATCAACCTCTCTTTTCTCTCTTCTCTCTTCTTTTTCTCAGAGGTGTCCCGAAATGACTCCTGTCCGGACCTGCCCGAGATCCAGAACGGCTGGAAGACGACGTCCCACATTGCGCTGGTGCGAGGGGCTCGGATCACCTACCAGTGCGACCCCGGGTACGACCTGGTGGGACGAGAGACCCTCACCTGTCAGCTGGACCTCTCCTGGAGCTCACAGCCCCCCTTCTGTGAAAAGAGTCAGTGCTCATCACACATAAACACCTGCTGCTGATCTATGCTAGTGACAGACGTGGAATAGATGTCGCATGAACAAAACCACAGTTTACCAACTGCATTCACAGAATATCTGTAATTATATAATACATGTGAAGCGTGTGGATCCAGGAGACGACTGAGCAGGTCGTGGCGACCTGGAAGAGGACAGGCCGAGTTAATTAGCAGTAAAAAAAAAAAAGAAAAACATCAGAACGAAGAGGCTTCAGATTTTACCAGATATGAGGAGGTGATCCATCAGAGCCCAGGGTGTGACGATCCACATCTGTCAGAGTGAAGAGAGTGAACACAAAAGCAGTTTTTTCGATGTGCTGGATGATCGTTCACCAAATCACTCAGTCCCACTCACACAGTGGAAGTGCAAAACGGCCAATTTAGAGATGAAATCCTACCATTTTCTGTTCTGAGTGTACCGAATGTCTCGACTGCTAACAACAAATCCAAACCTCAAAGTATATCTTTATAAGAATCCTCTTCATTAATAAACCCAAGTGTTGTAGAATCAGTGCTTTTGAAGTCTGTTCCTAACTCTTCTTTTGTTGTGGGATGTGTTTGATGTGAGCTCTCTAGCTTTTATCTGATTATCTGAATTTTAATGGCCTTCAAAAAAACAACTGAGAAAGTCAGTTTGATTCGTACATAATCCGCCTTTTTCCCCCCCTTTTTTTTTTTTCCCAGTCATGTACTGTTCAGATCCGGGTCACGTGGAGCACTCCACCCGGTCTCTGTCCGACCCCAAACTCCTGGTGGGGACGACCATCCAGTACAGCTGCAACCCCGGCTTCATCCTGCAGGGCGGCGCCACAATCACCTGCTACGGGCGAGAGCCCGGGACCCCCGTGTGGACGTCTCGACTCCCCCACTGCGTCTGTGAGTGTCAGACAGACGAGCATTTACAGTTTCCCGGGGCAGAAAAGAGCACAAAACACCCGAGTTTTGTTGCTTTGTTTTTTTTTCACCACCCAGTGAAAACCTCTGAGTTATTTCCTTCTATCAAACTTTTTGTGGTTTTGAAGGGTTCCTGTGGTTTACTGGTAATTTGTCAGCCCCCCCCACCTTTGATTCCAGAAACCTGTCATCATTATAGACAGTTGCACATGGCAGTTAAACTGGAGATGAGAGGCTCGTTCCCCGTGGCTGTGCGATCTAACATGAGTGGGTTTGTGTGATATTTTTTGCAAAAGATAAAAAAAAAAAAGAAAAAAAAAAGGCCTGGCTCTCTCTTTCCTCTGCTGACACAGATCACAGCGTCTCTGCATGCCAGAGACGACGCTTCATCTCCTGCA
>OMLP01046051.1:31551-42235 GCA_900302685.1 Spondyliosoma cantharus
TGTGTGTATTTTCATCTTATGTCGATGTGTGTGTGTGTGTGTGTGTGTTTTCGGGGATATTAACGTGTGTGAAGTGTTTGATATGTAAATGCAATGCTAATGCACCGTACCAATCAGCCCTCAGCCACCTGGAGGAGGGGGTGGAGATTATCCATGAGTCATGTCACCTCAGCCGCAGCCTGTCAAATTTGTCAGTCGAGCTCTGACGCAAAAAAAAAAAAAAAACAACTCTCGTTTGTGTCGAGAAACTCAACAGGATCCGTCAGTTTTTCCTCTTTTCTGTTTTTTTTTTCTATCATAGCTGAGGAGTCTGTTTCCTGCGAGAACCCCGGTATCCCTAACAACGGCTACCAGATCCTGTCCAAGAGGCTTTACCTGCCCGGTGAATCACTCACCTTTGTCTGTTACCAAGGTTACGAGCTCATCGGCGAGGTAGCGATCAAATGCATCCTAGGAAACCCGTCGTTCTGGAGCGGCCCGCTTCCACTCTGCAGGGGTGAGACTTCTGCAGAATTTGGGTGTTTTCTGTATGTGTGGAATGAAACGCTCCCTTGTTTCTCTTTACCTTTTGGATTTGTGCATGAACACAATGTTTCTTAAGACTTTATTTGACTTATTTGCCCCATGCTTGTTGATACAGATTGATCATGGCCCCTATGCATGCTGATGACTGTTCGCTAAGCCCCTCTTCACAAACCGCGATTATCCAATCATAGCTTAGCAACGCGCTCCAAGAGTTCGGAGGTTGGTGAGCTTTAATTAGCCTTTTTCAAAAACACAAGCACAAAGATGTGAGAAACTGATTTAACATTGTGTTACCTGAGTTTGAAACATACCGACAGTGAATCTTTATTATCAATCAATATCATTAATTAACTACATTTATTTTGGAGGTTACAGATTATGTATAAAAACAGAAACACAACTTGCGCATCTACTCTGTTGAAGCTACTAGATTTTAAGCCAACGTTGGCAAACATTTCGAAACACAAAGCCAATTTCTCGTGACTTTAATGTTGGCTAATCGAGTTGTATTCGCGTCGGCATAGTTACGGTTTCCTGTAAAAACAGGCAGCAGTCACGTTGCTGCTCCAGGCAGAGCAGCAGAGAGAAAAACAGCATATCTTCTCCATAAAAGACGACCCAGTTTCATCCAAATCACTGAATAAAGTTATAAAGTTGTGTTTTTGTGCAGTAATCTACAAGGTCCGGTCGAGAACAACAATCCGCTCTGACAGCATCGTGAAGTTAATAATTAATACACGCCCCCAAGTGCAGGATGAGTCATACAATTTTAATGCGTTTCCAGGAAGTTACTAACTCTAAAATATTAAATAAAAAATATCTACACGTCATCTTTTTTTGCCACTGTTGTGCCTGATACTGGTGAATAGGTGAGATACGGAGCAGGACGTGTAATAAAGAACATTTAAGCAGTGATTTAAACTTCACGGAGTGCGTCAGGAACTGGTTTCATGGTTTCGTCTGCGCTAACGTGAGCTGGAAATGTTAGCAAATCCGGCTAACTAGCTTACATCCTGTACTGACCAGTTAGCAAATCATTAGAAAAGAAACTGTTGATTGATTTATTTAAGTTTATTCATTAGGATAAACCCGTTGAGATGAAACATCTTGTTTTCGAGGGGGTCCTGTTCACAACTAGCACGAGCACTAGGTTGTACAGTGTGGAAGCTAACAGAGCTAAAGCTAACGTTAGCGGCTCTGTCCTGTTCTTTATCGGATTTGGGACGTTTCCACTCACGCAAACGTTACCCAAGATGCCTCACGAGAGAGCGGAAACCCCGACAGGTGACGTAACAGCGGAGAGGTGGTGGTGGTGGTTAGCGAACAGTCAGCTCAAAGCAGCCTTGTTAAGAATACAAACTCCACAGTGTGGAGTGTGATGTCAATTTCCGTTATGCACTGACTGACAGAATGATGTCTTGCAGCCAACCATGACTGCTTTGACAACCATGCTTTGGAAGGTGAGTCTATCTGTGTATGTCGGGCTTAAAAGAATTAAAAAAAAACACCACACGGTTTGTTTTCTAGACTCGAACAAACCGAAGAATTTTTTAAAAAAGCACTTCGCCTCTCTGTCTGCTCTGCCTGCATCAGCAAACATCTGCCTGCCGAGTTCACTCCCACTGTACATGTTTGTCCGTCCAGCCTGTTTGTATTCATTCGTTTACCTGTGGCGCTCAACTACGTTTGCTAAGCCGCCCGCCGACAGAGGTTTTCATTTCCTTTCCATTAACCTCGTCGTGTTCGCGTGTCGTCCCCGTCAGTTGCAGAGGCGACTGCAGGCTCCACCCTGGACGGAGGGAACATAGCGCTGGCCATCTTCATCCTCGTCCTGCTGCTGTCCGTGCTGCTCGGAGGGGCTTACGTCTACGTCACGCGGTAAGGTCCTCGTCTCAAGCTACTAATCGTAAAATCTAAAAAAAAAATCAAGATAAGACATGTTTACAACCTTTAGACTTGCAGGTCTTTTCTTTACCTTTAGACGGAGCCAGGCTAGCTGTTCCCACTTGTTTCAAGTCTTTATGCTAAGCTAAGCTAACTAGCTGCTGGCTGTAGCTTTATATTTACCATACTGACATCAAAGTGGTATCATCAAAGAAAGGATACACGTGGCCGTGTCCCAGTTCAGGGTCTGCATCCTTCGAAGGTCGCGTCAACCGTTGTTAAATGTGAAAGTCTAGCCTTTGGAGCATTTCCTGGCTGCGTCACCAGATGTTTTACCCGATTTCTGCCGGGAAAGTGACGATCTACGTCGCGTGATGTCGCCATTTTCTTTCTTTCTTTCTTCTTTTTCGGCCACGCAAGGAAACTTGGGATATGGGAGGTGTCCTCCAAAAAGAAGGAAAAGAATTGGGACAGCCTTTCGCGCGGCGCTGCGACATAATTGGCCAAAATCAAATTTGTCCTTCGAAGGATGCAGCCCCTGAATTGGGACACGGCCTGTATTTCCTGAAACGCTGTTGTTTTGTTTTGAGTGAGCGACCCCTGGTGGCTTTATAAAAACTGTCTGCTGTTGTTTTTTTCTTTCTTCCGTCTCTCTTCGTGTCCTCTAGGTGCCGGTATCACTCCAACTTAAGGCTTCCTCTTATCTACCCCCACCCGTACCGACAGATCACTGTGGAGACAGAGTTTGACAACCCGCTCTACGAGACAGGAGGAGTGAGTGTCCGGTTAATTTAAAACCGCTTAAATTTCCCACATTCCATCACATTAATCTTTTACTGCCCTCTGTATTAAAGAGGGCTGGACACACGCTGCTAACGCCGCCTCCTCCGTCTTCCTTCTCTTTGCTTTTACAGCAAGACACTCGTGAATATGAAGTATCGATATGAGAAGCCCAGCGGAAAAAATAAAGGACATTTCTGAACCGAGACCGACCGCCCCGTCCCTAACTCTTCATCCTCTCCTCCCTCCTTCTCCGCCCAGGAGGAGGCAATGTAAATACAAAAATAGATGATGTCCAGCCCCTTCTGCCACGAGACGCAGCGATCGATCCTGTTCTCTCCTCCTTTTTGACGCGACGGCTTCTGAACGACACGCCCGGGAGAGGAAATCTAACGAAGCGGGAGACGAGTCGGTGTTGAGGAACTGAGTGGATCAGATGACGGGAGATGGAGGATGGAGGGGAGTGGACCCAGAGATCATCTAAGAAAAGAGATGCTGGGTGTGGAAAGAGAAGTTAAGGAGGGGAGAAGGGGAAGGAGTCGGGGACAGGACACGGCACGAGAGGACTGAAGCACTTTTTAGTATTTTCTGGTCTTAAAAATACTTTAGTAATCCTGGAACATGTCAGAAGTTAAAGTTATTATCCTTAAGATTTGCACAAAGTCAGAATCCATTTTTGATTCTGTTTATGGTTGGAGTTTATTTTTTCTGCAATCGCCCTTCAATGTATTTACGTTTAGGTAGTTTTCATAATTAGTGGCAGGGTCCGCCATCCCTCTGCTGGTTTTAAACTGTCTAAACAAGCGTGAGCGATTCTGAGGAGACGAGACGTGAATGTAATCCAGCTTTACTCTTCTTCACTCGCCGTCATTTACACCATTTACTGTTTACTTTTTGGTTTTTTTTCATTGAATTCTGAACAACTCCAAAAAAAATAAGCTCTGCGACGAGCCAAAGTTTATGATCGTTAGAGCCGCACTGACAAACTAGTCGTCGTGAAGCCTCTCGTGTCTAAAAAGCCGCACTTGAACACACCGTGAGGACCAACTGACAGCAAGCTAGCTTAGAATATCCGACAGAAAGTTGTAAATTGCATCTGAAAGCATTAAATCGTGACGTTAAGCTGACGAATGGCAGTTGCGTTGGATCGACGTAGCGCGGCGGGTGTTCACTAATTAGGAAGACGCTGGCAGGGCGTCGATATCGCTCGACGTCTCGCCAATGTCTTCTCAATTTTGCAAACGCTCCTCAAGCTTTCACTTTCCTTTCTGTTTCTCTTCTAGTAAACTTGCTCACTTTGCTGAAAAGCCGTTTCTATCTGCTCAGTCGATTGGGACACAACGGGCCACAAACTATCCGACTGTCGGCCTGGTCTCTGAGGACACCTTGTGTTCACAGCGAGGTAATCTCCACTTTTATGGTTTTTGAAGCATAAATGCAATCGCTAGACGTAAAAAAGCAAATGTTGGGCTGTAAACGAACTACAACTAAGTCGCCATTCAGCCACTTGTTATCAGCAACCTTTATTAAGACGCGTAAAAGCTCGATAATTCGTGAGTTGGGTATTTACGGACATATTTTATGGCGTAGAACAAAAAGAGGAAAATCGTAATGGCCAGTTTAAAAACAACTGATCAATATCGATACAGCAGAACGAGAGAGATATCACCCCGAAGCCTACATTACCCACAATGCAACTCGGCCACTCAGCAGCTTCCTCTGGAGCCACAATACATCCACGGTCTGAATCTTAAGGATTGCAACTTTAAAGTTTTTGTTTTTGTTTACATCCACACTCGTGAGTCTCCATCTTTTGGCACAAAATGAGAATAACAGGAAGTAAATAAAGTTTCGCGGCTTCCTTTATTTCCCAGTTCCTCGTTAGCAGGCCGTCAGCTGTCTCCTGTCCCTGAACTCCCTCCCGCCTGCAGTCCACCTTCAAGACTTTTTGCTCCAGCCGGTCCAGCTCCGGCCTTAGCTGTAGTTAAATGGTATGTAAATCTATGACTTCAGGGCCGGTGCAGTGCTGAGGTCTTATTTCTCACTCGTAGTTAGATTGATGACTGTCGTAGATCGGCCTCGGAGTTACCCGGGTCCGGACCGGCTGATGGTTAAAAAGGAAAAAAACATGCGTTGTTGCAGATGTGGAGGTTTGCGATGTGAATAGCGTAGCTGTTAGTTAACTGACCGATCTTCGAGCTCAAGCTCAATCAACCCACCAGATGATGTATTTATTTTGATGTACTGTACATGTGATGTTTTATGCAGATTGATAAATGTACATTTTCATGACGAGAAGACAAAATGTTAACAGTTTCCCTAAATAAATGGTAAAACTTGAATAAAAAAAAGTACAAAAGACTTTGTAAATACCGAGGCGTTCTGTTGACTTCTTTCATTCCGCCGTTTCCTTTTTTCGGCGTGAGAAACTCGTCAGTACTTTATCTCACATCAGTCAACAATAATCCTATTTTCAAATCAGTCACGGCTCTTTTCAAGTTCTGCGCAGAAGATGTCGACAGTAGAAAGTGTGTGCGCTGTTAATCCTTTCAGTCCGAGACCAAAGCTGTGTTTTTGTCTCATATTAGCTTCAAATATTAACATAATGCATAATTAATATTTGTTTTCATTTGCATCGAAGATTTATGATGGCTGATACAAAAGAAGCACGAAGGTTCGACTTTAAAGATGTTTTACCTTCATCAACGAGGTTTAGATTGTTGGTTTGTCAGCAGGATTAAACAAAAACTACTCAGCAGATTCTCACGAAACTTGGATGGAGGCTGGTTCTCGACCCAGAATAGAGCCTGTAAACTTTTGGTGTTGGTGCGGAAAAAGAGACGGATCCCTTCTCCTTTTCTTTAACACTGTTTTTAAACATTTTTGAAAATACACATGGATCTTGATGAAAGGATCTAGTGGATTTAAACATGTTTTATTTGATATTAGGTTTGATTGAATTAAAGGGGACTGGACTTGGCTGAGGTATACGCTCTACTGAGTGCCTTTTCAGTTAAGAATATGTTTGTTTACTAGAATTCAGAAGTTGTTAGATACAGAAGTGTAAACTCGTGAACTTTGAAGCCACGAGTTTGGTATCACAGCTGCCGCCATCTTGGTTTTATGGAGCCAGAAGTGACCATATTGGGTGGAGAAGTTGGAGCTGGGGGGGAGATCCTGACCAACGATTTATCAGTCACGCCTCTATCGTCTATTTTACTCGAAATGGGACCTTAATTTACAAAATGAACTTCACGCTGTGTTGAAGAAGACTTGAAACTAAAGATCGAGAACATAAACTTGTGAGGAAACTGTTGGAAAATAAATGAGAAGTAGGGTCATTTTCCTCATAAGCTTACATGCTACCAGATATCTTGTTGGAACCAGTGGAGTCGCACCCTGCTGGCCACTAGAAAGAATGCAGGTTTAAGTCTCTTCTGCATTGGCTTCCAATCCAACATATCTGTGAAATCTGATGTTTTATAACAACGAACCGGATAAAATCCATCGACAGTCTCGTCACGAGGTTTTGTATTTAGCGCAGACGTTACTTCAGGTCGGCTGCAGGTGAGGTCGACTGAGTGGGCGGATGATTACATGACGTTGCTCCTTCTGTCTGCCGGTAGCTGATTGTGCACGCAGCCTCTATCGATTTATGTTTGTCTCAATTCCTTCTGCATCGTTTCAGTAAACAGAAGAGGGAGTTCTGTGTTTCCTAACTGACGTGCTAATGTTCAGGAGAAGGAATAAATGTGTTGTTTCATTTTTTTGGAAGCGAGTGAAAGATTTATGCTCTGCAGCAGAGTTGCAGGGAGGTGCTGAGGCTGGACGGTGGGAATTAAAATGACTTTGACACCAGGTTCACATCGTGAGTCTGCCAGCCTCGTCCTTTAAAATGAAAATGCTTTCAAGCCGATGTTTTCTGATTCCTCCGCATCTGAAGAAAAGCCAGTTTGGGCTCGAGACGTTGAGCTATTTTTGTATAATTGATTAGAGGTTTTAAAATGAGAGTTTAACAGACAGACATCATGGTAGCAGTATTTTGAACTGGATGACAGGAGAAGAGACTCTGCTGATAATTTTGTATCATCAATTAATTTGATCTTATCATTAGTTTGCTCATTAAAAATGTGAGAATGTGTTTAATACACTGTCTAAAACCCAAAGATACCTGCATATTTCCACGTGCTAATTTTCTGTGCTGTCGGTCAGTGTGCCTGTAATAACAAAAGTAATATAGAAATAGTCATTTTGTGTTTAATTGCTTCTATTTTTATTTGATATTCTTCCAGTTATTCTTCTTCTTCTTCTGTCGTTGTGCCTCTGCGACACCTGACTTTCCCCTCCGAGGATTCGTAAAGGATTATCTCACCTTCTCTTATCTTAGAGGTAAAAAAATCCAGCAGCTCACATGAAATACAAAAAATATGTTTCAACCCAAAAATGCATTAAAAATGATCCTTCAATCGTCTCACAGCTCCTATGATTTTTTTTCTCGTGACCTCCAGTTTGGGATCTATAGATTTCTACAGTCCAACATCACCGGCTTGAATTTATTTGATAGCCCTGAAAAGTTTCCTTGAAGTTTGAACTCCTTACGTCGCCACATCCTGCAGCTCCTGGCTCCCATTCGGTTTTTGAAAAGCAGCTTTATTTCTGGACTGAGTGCTGTTGTCTCACAAATACACCCTGATGGGTGGGAGGCAAATCCTGCCCCGCAGCATTTCCCATTTCAATGTCCTAATGATTCCTTCTGTTGCCATCCTGAATGCTAATAAGAAGATAATGCTTCCTGCCACGATAGCGATTTCCAGAGGCTCTCCTGCTGCGGTTAATTCAACTGTTGAGAAGCTTTTAACCAGATGCTTGATGATATTAGGCACTCGGAGGAAACCGAGTTCTACCCACACAAGTTTAATGAAGCAAAAGGCATTCACAGAGCCAGAAATACATTAGGTTTATGTCTGCGTTTTAGGCATTTAGTTGATACTATTAGCCAGAGAGAGTCATAATGAGTGCAGCAACACAATGAGATCATTAATATTATAAGCAGCTAACAGCGTGAGTCAGACCCACAGCGCTGAGGCGAGTCGGGGTGAAGCTGGAAAATACAAAATTCAATTATTTTGTTTGGCACATTTTCCACAGTGTGTTTGTGTGTAATCATCGCTGTAGCTCAGAGGTTAGTTAATCTACAGCGCTCCTCTTCAGAGTCAACGACACAGACGTCATACGTAGTTTTAGATTCTGTGGCAGGCTATCATTAAAGGTTAAGAGGAGGTTTAGGAGGATCTGCTGGCAGAAAGTGTTTTTATTCACCTGAAACTGAGAATCATTGTGTTTTGTTACCTTGGAATTAGATTTTTATTGCGCATCTACGTTTATTCAAGCTGATCCCGATAACAGATGTTCACCTGCTTCTCATGGCCGATGACGACAAGATAGATTATATCAGATTTCACGTTTTTATACTTTCAAAAGAAGTTCCTAACCTGCAGTTTATGCTACACGATGACGACATCGGGGAAAATTGGCTAATGCCTAATGATAATAAACGATAAAGGAATTATATAACATCTCTTGGGAAAGTCTGCAGTTAAAATAACCCCAGGAAATTGGATTTTCAGCTCCAAAGCTTTATTTAATAAAGTCTTTGGCAAATAACCTAAATAACTAGATGTGACACAACTGCATTTATAATACAAAGAACTGAAAACTAGTGGAGATTTACATTTTTGAAAATGACAAATTCACATGTACATGACCTGGAAGCTATTGACAATAAAATGGCAACATATGAAATATCTTTGGAGGGCCGGACCTTTAGGTTGGGAACCACAGGACAAAACTAGTTAACTGTATTTAAAGTACTTCAACCTAAATCATGTGTCACAGCAGACGATTTAAAGCAGAACCAGCGCTTTTGCTATAGGAGGCTGATAATACTAAATATAATATTTTGAATATGTTTGGAGTGTCTCTGAGTCTGTAGCTGCAGTGTTTGTATGCAGGAAGTTTGGTGCGGCGGTTGAAGGTAAAATACCAAGCGAGGACTCTTTATTAAAAACAGGCCTGATGGCTAACAGTCTCTGGAAAGAGTCTGTGATGGAGAGCTGCCGACTGTGAGCTCCACAGGCGCCAAGTTTGATAAACAGAACTGGCTGAATCAAGCCTCGGGAGATGGAGTCATCCATGTTGAAGTGAGTCACACAAACACACACACACACAGGCGTAAAAAGCAGGATAATAAACTAAAAAAAAAAAGGAAACTAATAAAAGTGCTTCTACAGGTACAATGACGCTTTGCAAGTCAAACAAAACTTCTCGTGTGTTCCTAAAATGAAGCTGGCATTTAGAAAATGTGCTTTTTTTTTTCTCAGGGTATGAATATTAAAATGTCAAGCAGCTCATTTAAGAAACGTTGGACCACAGGCGAGAGAATGTGCACTTCTGACAAAATGTTGTGTTAATGACTATCTGAAATCAAAAGACAATTATAGAGAGGAAGCGCTCGATAGAGTGAGTCAGCCGAACAGCCTCCCCAGTTAGTCATTAATTTTTCAGGCAGGGTTTTTTTTGGGGGGATAACGACAGAATAGTGATGAGAGGTGGAACCAGGTGAAAGCTCGAGGGGTAACTAGAATCAATGAGTTCGGTCCTGTCGGGAGAAGGTATCAGAGATTTCGTCAATTTATGAATAATGACTGAGAAGATCGTGCTTATTCGAGGGTATAAAGGCGAGATGATGATGATGCTGGGTGCAAAAGGTCAAGATCAAAATGTTCTTTCCTCGCGTGGTTTTGAAAATATGAACTAAAATTCTCATTAACTCTGTGATTTATTTGCAAAAGAAACCCAAAAACACTCATTAACACATTTGCTGGAATAATGATGAGGCTGGTTTCAGGATTGAAGCTGGGCGACAGTAAAGGTAAGTCATCTGCAGAACTGTGAAACTCAATAAAATGATTTTTTTTGTGTGTCTGGATGAATTAAAATGCTGACCAGATGATGGCGACAGATGAAAAGTCAGGAGATCAACGATGTTGTTTTAAGTCATCCTGAATATCTGAACCAAATTTCATGGCAATGTACCAAACAGCTGTTGGGACAAAAAGGATATTTCTTCCTTTTAAAAAAAATAATTTAGGTATGTTATATTCCCTTTTCTCATTTATATGTTATAGTTTTAGCAGTCGCTATAAAACTTGTCAATTAAAAGCGAATGAAGACCAAGAAGGCTGTTGTATTTATTTTCAAATGTTAAAGACTTATTATTGGTATTATTTGATATTCTGCAATCATTGAAAACTGGAAATTTGGAGAGCCTCTTTCTCAGGGCTGGGTGAGCGACGTTGGGAAAGGTGTTTCATATGTTATACACATAACAGAAACATCTTACCTTTAAGTGGGGCATTTATATTATTATATATACATGTAAATGTGTAAGGGAAAGGATGAGGTAGTAGCATTTTTTAAAAAAAATACCTTTTCA
>OMLP01046051.1:46199-59301 GCA_900302685.1 Spondyliosoma cantharus
CTCCTCGTAGTCTGACTCCACCTGGATGCTGACCACGGGCTGGCGTGGAGGCAGGTGCGACGGAGGGTCCTCGGGGACAAGGCTCGCCTGGGAGTGGGCAGGTGAGGGGGGGCAGGAGATCTTCAGGTGCAGAGTGATGCTGAGGAACAGTGAGGGGAACCGGCCAGGTTACACTTTGACTCTCACACGGCTCACACATACACTCAGTTCACAGTTTATTAAAGGGCCGCTACACCAGTTTTCCACATTCAGGTGTGTTTACGGGTCTTGTGGAGTACTGTTAACGTTACACTGTGTATGTAAATAATAAATAAATAAATAATAAACAGGAAACTGAGTGTACTGTTCACATACACAAGCTCAACAATACAACAAAATTAGTTGAGTTGATTTAAAAATACAAATTGTTCTTGTGTCAGTGAAGGTGCAGCGTGTTGCATGAAAACTCAATACTGATATAAGTTATGTTACTATCTTACAGCTGAACGCTGCAGGTTCTGTTGGGCTGATTACTGTAGGGGGCGCTGTTCTTCAAGCACAGCTACAAGGAAAGCTTCTCACACAGGCAGGAGGAGGAGGGAGAGACAGGAAGTGAAGAGAGAGGGAGAAGTTGCAGGTTGCAAAAGGGGAAAAGGTGATTGTGTTTATGTCCTTCACTGTCACCTGATGCTAAAATGTGCAGATGTTTTTTTTCTTGTGCTAATTTTTTTAAAGTCTGATCTAGATTGTTTCCTGTGTTCATGACTTGAAAACTGGTGGAAAAAATCTTTGTTATTTCCTTAATTTTCTTTTTTGTCTCATCTGTGATAATTCTCTGAAAAATTTCTCCTCCTCAAAATCTTGTCAGTTTCACGCATGAAAAAAGAAATGCATTTTTTTTTTTTCCTGAAAAACTCTAAACATTTTCTGAAAAAATCTGAATTTTTCTGAAAAAAACCCTGAATTTTTCTGTTTTTTTTTTTTTATTTTTCTGAAATGTTTCTGAAAAAAAATCTGAATTTTTCTGATTTTTTTTTTTTTAATTTTTCTGAAAAAAAATCTGAATTTTTCTGAAAAAACCCCCAGAAATTTAGGGAAAACATTTTTTGCATCCTGAGATGTTTGTCACTCAGTTTCACACATCCTTTAACATGTTTTTCACTTATGTTTCACTCAAGGATTCTTTTTTTTGGGTTTCATGCATTGGAATTTTGAATTTGTTTGTAAAAAGGGGAATTTGAGAAATTGTGTTCATGACTTGAAAACTGGTGGAATTTTTTTTGTCTCATCTGCGAAATGATGAATTGTTTCTTTGTTTCACACATTGAATTTTTTTCCTCCTTTAATGTTGTCCTCCTGATTTTGTTTTTGGGTTTCACACATCTAATTCACAAGTCTAATGAACGTTTTTTCACCCAGAAAAAAAGAAATTTCAAAAACTCTCAAAACATTCTAGCAGTTTGAGAATCATCCTGACTTCTTTATGAAAAACTCCTGAAAAAACATTTTGATTTTTGTTTTGTGTTGTTATTTTTTTAAACATCTCCTGAAATTCTTGTGTGAAACTGAATGAACAAATTTTCCATCACCATGAACAATGAGTATGAGTTATTTTGCTGATTAAAACTTGTCATTTCAATATGTCCCCTTCAGCTCTGTGATGTGTCTTCTTCTCTGATATTAACTGACAATCAAATGCAGTAGAATAATCGATTAGGGTTGAGAAATCCTCAGATTCCAGGTCAAGAATCGTCAGACCGTGAAGACATTTAATTCTGTCTCATACTGAGTTTGCTGTCTCACAACCACCAGAAGGACAGAGTGTGCAGTGCCGACAATAACAACAACTAGTACGCATTTAATTCAAGTGTTTTTTTAAAGGAGCACACAAGACTGCGATTTCCACTTAAGTAGAAATGTCAGATCACTGTGTACTGGGGTCATTTTGGGAGCATTAATTGGGATTAAAATAAAAAATATAAAATAATACTGCTGCTGTCCTTAAAGACCTCCGTGCCACCTTTATTATAACAAGGCCTTCAAAGACAAAAACTCACAAAATATTTACAACAGGCATCAGATTAAAGCTATAAAATATCCAAAGATCTCACTTTTCTCTCGCGGCTAACACAATCACACGACTATAATGTGAATTAATAAAAAGCACAGATAACTGACAGACAGTTCAAACCTGACATTCGTATTCAGGCTCACATTCAGAATGGGATCCTAACACCGAAACTAACTTCTGATTCAGTCACAGGTCAATGTGACCATCCAGGTAGAGATGCAAATGCAGAACATGAAACATTTCGCGGCAGACAAGAGTGATTATAATAATCTGTCTAGATATGCCAGGAGCTACAATGATTTAAATACATAAAACAGTGGGAGACTACAGGAAGTGGCTTTGGTTAGAGGACAGATCTAGAGCAGAGGTTTTCAACCTGTGAGGCGCCTCCTCAGAGGGCAGTCGAGGCGAGCAGACGAAGCAAATCACTGCATGAGGTGAAAGGGAAAGGTGCACGCAGGTGTCCTTTACAACCCTAGAGTCTGACTTATTATGGGTAAAACTGCAGAACTTGCCTTAGAATCGTCTTGTTTCTAAGTTTTTCTTCACTATTAACCTACTCCAGTCATCGTTGTCTGCACATCAGAACAGGAACAGGAAGCGCTGAGAGCTAATTCGGCACAATTTTAATGGTGCTAATTTCCAAAACATAAAAGATAAGATAAAGAAACAGGGCTCATGTTGTTGGCCAAACTTCAACTCACTGAATCCATGCCAACATTAAACATCCTGTTTATATATTGAGGTATTCAGAACACTAAGTGCCCAATTAATAAGATAAATTCAACAAATAGACATGATACACATATTTTTAGATTCAACAATCTGTCAACAATGTCTGTATCTCCTGTTTTAATAAACGCCCGCAAATCGGCTTAGAATTGGTAGAAAAAGAGATTCTCCTCGTAAGTACAGAACCTGCCTGACAATCTTCATGTTTTTAAGTTTTCTTCAGTATCAAAGTAATCCAGTGACGGTTGTCTGTAGATCTACGAGTACACTGCAAACAGGAAGTGCTAACAGCTAATTCGGCATACTTTTAATGGTGCTAATTGTTATAAAAATGTAAATATAGCTTTCAAAAACAGAGCTCAGGTTGTAGCTCACTGAATCCATGGCCAGGCTATACTTCCTGTGTATGTCTCCCAAAGCATCATGGGAAAGGGAAAAGCAGGGGATGAAGAGGAAGGGCACCCCACAGTGTCGACTTTGAAAACCCCTGACCTCGAGTATGTACAACTTACTGCATATTCATAAAGACGATTTGCACTGCACTGTACACAGTACTCTCTCTGCAAGTGCACTGGATTATCTCTTATATCATCATCTCTACTGTACATGTCTGCAACGTAAAAACAATCCAGATTAAAATGTCTACAATCATCATCCAACATACATATAATACAAGTGATGCGGAGCAGAGTGTGTGTTTCTTTATGTTGTGTTTGCTTGTCTGAAGGTGACAGTGTTGTTGTCCCAGCCAGTGTTTGTGTCAGGTGAGTGAAGCAGATCTCTGTAGGGCACGTGCAGTTTCAGCACACAGTACCTGCGGTCTAACTCAGTTTGATCGGACGTGACGGTCGAGTACGGGTTCATCTCCTGTAAAGGAAAACACACACACGGACACATACGCGGACGCACAAAGAGAGCACATGCACAAAACACAACGAAACAAGCGTGCACGAGCATGTAAACACGCGTACAGTTCAACACGGATACAAACACAGACACAAAGATAATAAAGATGAACAAAACCTTCAAAGAAGAGAATCTGTGGCTTCACATAACGAGTTTAGAGGCTGCTAACTCAAGTAATTCATGTACATGTGACTGAACTATTGAATCACTAACAGTTTGAAGTCTATGATCAGGAACAACATCATGTAAAAGCTCTTTAGCACTCCATCCGTCACATTCAGCATCAGAGATTTCAACAACAGATCAAACTGACACAACGAGAGGTGGAGGGTCGGTCGGTGTACTCACACTCAGAGGTTTGGTTTAGGGCGGGGGAGTTAACGTGGGTGGGGACTGGCTCTGTGTGGGGCTCAATGGCCTCCATGGGAATCTTCACAGGAGGGGGCGCAGGGCTGATGGGCTGAGTGACAAAAACAGGAAGAAGTCGGCATGCAGGACAAACTGGACTCCTTGCAGGATAAGAAACGATGTATTCTATATTTTTGTCACTTTTTTGAGCTCCACTGATACAAATACTCAGTGGAGGACTAAATGTGGATTAATCCACCGCTGAAAATAAGCTTGAGAGCCACAAACAAGAAGTCAGAAACTTATAATTTTAAATCAAACAATGCTGACTTTTTGTAGGATGTAAAGAAAACTAAAGTTCCCATGAAATAAATCCATAAAAATCTCAGACGTGCCCTTCGATATTTTTCAAACTGTCCTCTCATATTACGGACATTTAACCTGCGATTGCCTGTGGAATTATGGGAAATGTTGTTCATTAAAGGCTGCTAAAAACAGAAAAGTATTAGGTAATAAAAAAATAAATCTAAATATATGGCGTGACACACAGAAAGGCTCCGTTCCATGCATGAATGTTTAGTTAAGTTTAGGTTCACTTTGGCTATCTAGCATGTTCCAGGCTGGTTAGCTCATTAGCACTTAGCAGTTCACTAAACAGCTGTACATTTTATTTACTATAACTTTGTTAGTCAGCTTTGAAAGGTGCAATATAAATAAATGTATCATCGTTAATCTGTGAGGACATATTTTTCGATTTTGTTTTCTTTTTAATGGGATCAGTTGACAAAAATACAGAGTAGCACAAGCCTTATCCTCCAATGGACCCTTTTCACTTCAGAGGACTGAAGCAAAGACGGTAGCAAAGTGAACAACTGTCTCTAAAGTGTGACAACATGGTGGGAAAGGTGGACAGATGCACTAAGAGGAAGGTAGACAGACAAAAAGACTGTAGTAAGTATGGTACAGTGCCTTTTCAGCAACACTGTGGGACAAAGAGGAGAAACATACAGTATTAGTCAGAGCAAACAAACCCAGGAGCGACACACCCACAACAGATGGAGTGACACACATTTGAATACACAGTAAATACCATGAAATGAGATCCACGCTCGCCAACTTTGGAGAAAACAGTATCTGTGTCTGTGTGTGTGTGTGTGTGTGTGTGGTAAGCTGGAGTTTAGTTTCATGTCTGTCCAGATTTCCCTCACCTCCTCGTCGCTTTCTGGCTCTACCGCCTTCCTCTCCTTCTTCTTCGTCTTGTCATCCTCCTTCTTCTTCTTGTCTTTGTCTGGCAGGATGTCGTCCAGCCAGGCCAAGTCGTGTTGTGAGAAAATCAGGTCCAGCAGCTTCCGTACGACCATCAGACCCAGAATCTACACGCAGAGAAAAGAATAAAAATCACTTTATAATCTGTGCCAGGGAGCCAGCATGCACAGGCTCTATTCTTAAACACCCGTGACTCTCCTGCTATCCACATTTCAACATGTCTGCTGCGAAAAATGTCTATTTCTGTCCGAAAATACAAAGTCAACAATCAGCTAAATACAGAAGTTGAGCAGATAATTTTGTTTATGCACCCCTGACTCACCAGATGGTTGTAACATGGAACCAACTGGAAAAGCTCCACGAGAAACTCTACGAGAAAGGGCAGGCGCTTGGCTGGCGTCTGGACCAATCTGTCGATAACCGTCTATCAAGATTAGATCAACGGTAAGAGAAACACTCACCATTACTGGGAAGATGATGGCGAGGAAGGTGGACTTCAAGATCCAGAGGACAGCCAAACAGATGATCTGAACGAGGGTGAAAAGGTGGACGCGTCTCAAAGGAACGTGACGCAGGAAGGAGAAGTCCGGCTGGTGTTTGGCCGGCATCAGATACAACTTGATCCGCTCCCAGAACTGAAACAGGAGAATACAGAACGTCTTTTCAGGAGTTCGCTCTTCCTCAGCCTCTACAAATGTCAATCATTTAGAGGTAAAACAATTAGAAGATACATTGATTAGTTGATAAAAATCTAGTCTGCTTTAGGGTTCCTTAAACGCCAGAGTAGTGTGGACAAAAATGTATTAGTGTGGCCTTAAAGCTGCCGCGGACTATCAAGTAAAACATATGAACAGCATCTTTGTTCTACCTGGATGCCGCTCAGCGAGGCCACTCCCATGTACAGGAAGACTCCATACAGCACCGGCATGGGGATGAACTGAATTAAACAGAACAGCAGTTGAAATACAACATTACAGGAGAAGCGAATCAAAATAGAAATACAATCTTTCTCCTTCATGTTTCTGTTCTTTACCTGGAGAATAGGAGCGAGGAAAACTGAGAGTCCCGTCAGAACAAACACCAGAATACCCGTCAACCTCTGCTCCCTACAAATCAAGAATCATAGAACAACATGTAAAATGTAAATTACAGTGTAAAAGGATTCACACAGACAGGGACGGGATGCTCTTACCTGACTCCGAGGAACTGCGGCTGCTCTCCAGGGGCGCTGGACTCGCTCTCCATCTTCAGAGAGTCGATGTGTGCGATGGAGATGACAGTAGCTGCCACGTACCAGGGCAGCCCCATGAAGGAGCACAACGCCATCAGGACACCCACCCAGAACAGGTCCAAGTGGTAACCACAACCTTTCTGCACACGGGTTCAATGACAAGAAGTGAGAAATCATTCAAATATAACCACGACTGTGGGGCTAAAATATCACGAGTGACTTGTTGACTTTGTGAAGACTGGTGCAACAAAATCAGTACTTCACAAATGTGAGTATGTAAAAGGATGTTTAAGAGTTTCTACATGAATTCCTGTCAAACCGTGTGTGAGGTGAAATGAGGCTCCAGTTCCACAATGATCGAACCAGACAAACACACAGCAGGAGCAGCAACAGCTAGTTGGCCAGAATGTCTGATCATATTCTGATATTTGTTTAAATTTAAACTAGGCTTCTTTCAAAGTAAATAAGCTCGTGCTCATGTGTTTTCGGGGGGTTTTCAGACCTTAAGTTTGTTTTCCTTGCGGTTGACGATGACGGCGCTGATCTGCTGGTCCATGAAGATGAGGATGGTGACCAGGAGAGCGGGAACAGAGCTGGCCAGATACCACCACCAGGGGTTCTTACCAAAAGGCATCACCAACCAGCCCCGATCAGAGCGTGTGGGCTGAGCACACACACAAAATTGAACATTAAAAATATATTACAGGTGAAAATACGAGAAGGTGACTGAAGAGAACAATCGAAGAGAATCAAATGCTTGTGAAAAATTAAGTAAAGCTATAAAATTACTACTACCAAAATGTAATTAACATGCTTTTAACAATGCATTTTACAAACGTATTACTTATTTAAGTTTCCAGTAACTGTATAGGGGGGTTTCCCTCTGAAATGTGGTAGAGTAGAAGCATAAAGTAGCAGAAAAAAATGGAAATACTCCACAAAGATACAAGAACCTCAGTGTTGTACATACAACGAGCAGAATCACAGACATACGTCACATTCAAACACATATTTTTAGTAAGAAATCAAATACCTTGAACTCAGTTGGAACGATTAGTTTGGGTGTGTCTAACCCCATCAACATATCCAGACCCACAAAGCACATGATTGACATGAAGATGGAAAAATCACTGATTAGCTTCCTCAGCTACACGTCCACCGACACAAGACACGGGGAGGATAAATCGAGATGTGTGGTGGTGTGACAGTGAGGAAGAAGAAGAAAAAAGGTGCGTACACGAGGGAACGTAGACAGGAAGAAGAAGAAAGAATCGTTACATTGATGAATCCACACAAAATCAAATCACTGATTAGAGAAGAAATGCGTCTGTGTAGTGACGTAAACAGGTCGGGCGGAGATGAAGGTGGAGCTGAGGGGAGAGGAGACCTTGATCTCAGTGGGCACGTGCAGTTTGGGGGTGTCCAAGTCCAGCAGGCAGTCCAGTCCACAGAAGACCAGGATAGAAATGATGATGGAGAAATCACTGATCAGGGCTCGGAGCTGGAGGACATTCAGGGAGAGCAGAGGAGAGGAGAACATGGGAGGGGACAGCTCTGGTACAGGTATGGAGGTTTGAGGGAGGAGCTGGTATTTCATGCAGATTTGTGACAATAAGGAAATAAGGAATCAGCTTTATCCTTTAAGTTGGACTCCATCCACAAGGATCTAGCATGTAACATGCAGGGAAGGGAAGGAGGACCTGTGACAGCATGAAGCCATGATGGGAAAACAGTACAAGTCTTTAGATCTTCTCTGCTGTCTTACCTTTGTCGGGAAGTAGCGGCTGAACTTGAACTTCTTGAGGGAAACAGTCATGGAGTAGGTGCCAAAGAAGAGGATGAACGACATGAGGGCCAGGTCGGGAACATACTTACAGGAGTTCCCCACCAGCGCACCGCCATACTTCACACACTCTTTCTTACTCAGCTGGCTCCAGTCCAGGTCTGTCAAGTTAAACTACACAGACAGGACAAGGGTGGAGGAGGAGGAGGAACGTGGAGAAGAAGCCGACACGAAAGAGAGAAAAGACAAGCGATAACAGAAGAAAAGACTATACAGAACGTAGGCACAGGAGCCACAGTGCTCTGGAACTGTCCACTCTCCAATCCGAATAAAGACTGGAAGGACTTCTGGGCCCGTATTTATCAAAGTGTCACAGAATCAGTCGTAGAAATCACAGTGAAAGTTGACCTTTGTATTCCGACGCTGACTTTTCTGCAGAGGATTATTTCCGAGGAGAGAGCGTGATGTCACTGCGTATTGTGTGTCATTAAAAAAGACACTTCAGACAATCTTGTGGAAGTAACTTGAAGGCTGTAAGGTAGGTTTGATTATATCCCAATCTTTTGCCAAAACATATATTAGCGCGTATGAACAACTTCTCTGAACGAGCTAGAAAAATTTTACTAATTTTGGTCGTGTGGTCAACAAGTTGAAGTTCGAGCCAAAAAAGTCGGACCAAAAAGTGCCTCACACATGATTTCCTGTCCTGAGATACTTGATAAATGAGGCCCAGATCACTGAGTCAAACTCGGTGAAATTACAACATATGTACAGTACAAACCTCATACAACTGATGTGATGCAACTTGAGTGTAACCTTTACAAAGAGGAAAAGAAAAGCTTCGTGTTTTCTGTCTTTTGTCACTTACCAGCAAAGTCATGTTATCATCTGCGAGCGGAGCTGAAACATTCAAGCCCAGAGCAGATGCTGAGGAGAACAAACACAAACAGGGAGACGGAGAAAACTAAATTAATGATGGGTAACAGGAGAGGAAGAAAGTGGTTGATAAGCCGCAAGAATTCACAAGCTTAAGGATGGAAATGTGGCTCTGTCAGAGATGCTAAAAACAAATGTTCTCAATCAGATTCTGTGTGTGGTGGGGTCCGCCACGGCTGTACAATATTCTTACAGCAGCACCTAAATCATAATCTGATGACAGTTTTGGGGGTTGTTTGCTTTTGTTGCTTTTTTGTTGTCAAACTCTTAATTAACACTCAACTATGGATGTTTTTTGCTGAACTTTAAATTCAAACTGTTACTTGTTACGTCAAAGAAATACTTGAGATTTTCGGGACCGTTAAACTTTTCAGAGCCGCCTTTCAAGCCAACAGGCAGCGGATATAAAAACACATGTTTTTGGGTTTGTCTTCCTCTAAATAAGTCACTTTAAATGTTGTTTACAAACATGCGTCACCAGCATCCACAGGTAAATACTCACTTTGTCAGAAAGCATCCAAAAATGAGGCAGAAACAGACAGAATACACCAATCATCACATAGTAAAGAGAAAATATTTGCATCTAATCACACTGAAATATCTCCTTAAGTAACACCTTAAGATGTCTTTTCAATCTGTCACAAGGGTCAAATCATTTCTTAATAATGTTTATGATGATAAATTGACGATAAACGCGTCATATAACTCATGTCATGGCATTAAAACAACAGTCCAGCATTTTGGGAAACACAGCTTTCCAATTTCCTTAGAGCAGTTTGAAGACTCACCCTGGTCTGGTGCGATGCATTCACACTTATAGGCAGTGATGTAGTCGGGCTTGAAGCCACGGTTGATTGGGTAATACTTCCACGCTCCCACCTGTGACAAAAACAACAGTTTTTATCTTGTTTAAAGTGAATGTTTGGTGGTTTGGTCGTTTGACATAAAAAACATGTAACCTACCATCTTCTTAATGGCATCAGAGATGAATATGAAGGAGATGAGGCTGGAGAAACCCTCCTCTGTGAAGCGGGTCATGTACTTGATAATGTAGCTGGCGTCTGACACTACCAGCAGGAAACACTGCAGACATGAGTGAAGGCCAATCCAGAGACGTAGCTCCATGTAGTCTATACCATTACTCCTGTGAAGAGAGAAGCTCTGTCACCACCTCTGATTATTTTAACTCAATACATCGATCTGTTTTTGCATGTGTGTGTCTTACTTGCTGAATTCATAAAGCAGTTTTTCAAAAATGAGAATGGGTCCAGTTGAACTGAGGATGATGAGCGGCTGCCCGCCAAACACACAGAAGACAGTTCCTGCTAAAGCCGTGCCGAGGAAGCTCTCCATCACTCCCTGAAGAAAAGAGAGGAGACAGAAAACAGATGGTATCGAATATAGCGAGAGCTGTGTGGCTTTCTGCCTTGGTTCATTATGTTGCAGCCTTCACAGAGACCTGGTAATTGTCGGTAGCATCCCCCAGCAGTCCTCCGAAGGTGATGGCGTTGGTGATGCAGCCCAGGTAGATGAAGAGCACAGCAGAGATGGACTGGATATGGAAGCCGTCGTAGATATCGCTACAATACCACGGGATCTTCCGCTTGATGTCCAACCACAATCCACCTGCAAACCTGTCCAGACAACGTTGTTAAGGTGACAGAAGCCGTCTTTTGCCTGCCTCTAAAAAACAAAATCATGGTGGGACAAGCCTCTCTCATACCTCCCAGTGAATTTCAGCTCCTCCCCAAGCTCATGTGGAGCTGGAAGCTCTTCGTCTTCTCCTCCAGCTGCCCCGCCGGCTGAGCCGTTCATTTGACCCAGCTCATTCAGGTTCAGCACTGACTTCCTGCAGTAAACATGGGAACAGAACAAGGAACCCAGTGTAAGTTGTGACGACATCAAACTACAGAGAAGGTTCACTCTCATCGCCGGAGACAAACAAACAGACCCAAAACAGAGCTACAATAGAGTCAATACTGGTGGCACAAACATGGATTGTTTACTTGCTAAATATAATAAGTGTGATTTATTACACGTGCCTCATTTCTGCCGATGGAACCTTCTTCGGAGGCTCGATTCGTATTTTCGGGTCCCATTCTCCTGGAGGCAGGACAATCACCTCGTCCAGAAACTCATCAACACCTGCGATCAGGTCGTCACGGTCCCTCGCTTTATAGGCAACATCACTGAACAGCTGAGGGGAAGTAAAGAAATACAGTCAAAGTAAAATATGGAATAAATGTGTGCGTGTGGTCTATTGGGGCCGGAGAGCGCCGGTCGCTTACATCATCCACCATGAGCGTCGCGATAGCTCTGCCAATCTCATTGTAGGACTTGGTTTTGCCGTGAGGACCCAGCAAGATGAAGAGAAACCTGTCAGAATAGACGGTTACAAGGCTGATATACGCAAAGACACACAGACTCTACAGAGAGATAAAAACAGGAGACAGAGAGACGCCAACCTTGTCGGTACAGGAACCTCGGTGAGGCCTCCGAGAGTCGTGGCCTGAGCCAAACGTACGAAAGAGACGAAGGGTTTTTCCAGAAAATCCACCTCACCAATCAGGACATTGGATGCTTCCGCATCACGAGGAATCTTCTTCATGAATTTATTCTTCAGCTGGCAGAAAAGGAGAGGAAGCAGACGGAGGCAGCAGGAGGGAGAGTATGAGCTGAAATCACATATTTGAGTCATGTTGCACTACGGTTGACCTTTCCCAGCTGCTTATGTTAGTGTGCTGGTCGCTACTCAGATCATGTGAGCTGTGTAGTTACAGTAGCTGACTCAGTACAGAAAACAACAAACACGATTTTAGACATCGACAACAAAAGCCACAACCAAAGTTAAATCCAACGTGCTTTCAGATTCACATTATTTTTCCCCCTTTTGGAATTTGGTGAGGTGGGAAAAAAAGTTGATCTTCATTTGCTGGAATTCAGACGACTTCTTTTCCACAGCAGGATTATAAAGGCTTCAGCCTTAAAACACCTCGAACGCTCGAACCTGGCTTAACTTTTACCAGAACACAATGTGAAGACAAGGTTCTGCATGCCAATAAAACTCCTCGTAAATGACTTTTTTAACTTCAACCAAGGGAAACAGCTAAATATCTTTACTTTGGCACCAGAATAAGGATTTTGACATTTTCTTCACCATGAGCCTCACAGAGCTGATAGGACGACTGCCCAGAACACATCCATCTGACATCCTAAAGTCACATACAGTATAAAATCACACAACACTGTGTCGCAGCTCTTTAGGAGCAACTCCTCCTCCCAACCAAAGGAAGCACGTGGCAGTGGAGTGGTGGCTGCTTAAATTAAAATCTCTTCATAATCTGTTAATGCTGCTTTCAGAGTCAATTCACCAACTGGTCCTCCCTCGCTAACTCCTAACTTCTCGGTCGTAAGCAAACCAAAACACGACATTTCAACCTCACATGCTATGAACTAATCTAAGAAATTATCCACTCACTCACGCACTCAAGTTTTAGTTGCCATCTGCAGCTAAACTGTAGTGAGTTGAGCAGCATTATACTCCTGTAGAGCTTCATGTTATGATGTCATGGACTTTACTGTATGAGTGTACATATTTGTCAGATCAAAGAAAGCTGGAGGGGCCGTGGCAGCTTCTGTGAAGAAATAATGAACCACACTCACGAGCACGAGCTCATTTCTTACTTGCTTTGATGTAAGTAAGTAGATATTTATCCGTACAACACACACACACACACAACACACACACCAAATTGCTGCTGCTGCTGTTCAACAATGACAAATAAAGCAAGTGACTGAAAGCTGTCGTGTCGTATGCGCTCTCTGTTGTACTTTTTGAGGGGAGAGGGTC
>OMLP01046051.1:59321-72959 GCA_900302685.1 Spondyliosoma cantharus
ACACACACACACACACACACACACACACACACAACACACACACACACACACACACACACAACACACACACCAAATTGCTGCTGCTGCTGTTCAACAATGACAAATAAAGCAAGTGACTGAAAGCTGTCGTGTCGTATGCGCTCTCTGTTGTACTTTTTGAGGGGAGAGGGTCAAACAATTAAGCTCAGAAGAAGAAGCTTAAGGAATCTGCACACAAAAACAATCCTAAGTACAAACACACAAGCAGGTGCAAACACAAACACAATTTCGCCCCAACAAAAGCCCACCTCAGCTACCAGGCCGTGTGGATTTAGAGGGATTAAGTAGTTCTGCCGACTCTGTAAACCTTTCTCATAAAACAAGGCTCAACTTTTTCATAAAACACAAAAAGCAGCAGCAGCAGCAACACGTAAACTAGGAGACGGAGAGATGAGGTGCCACTTCATACCATCTGTGTGCAGACCTGAGATAATCCATGACAGTTCTCCAACATGCAGGAGATTAGCTGATTACAAATCAATAACGACTCAGACAGTGACATCTTGTACTGTGTGTATGTGTACGCACAAGTGAATATGAGGGAATGTGTGGATATTAAAGGGGTATTCCACCAAATCTACGCATAAAGGACAGTTTACTCCTTTAAACTTCTGAAATGAGTTAAATGTCCTGTAAATACAAATATACTGTAATTACAGCGTCAACTGTGTTTACATATATCTGCAAGGCTGCATACCACTCAGGATTAAGTAGAAAATCTGTCTACAGTATGTGGTGTGGGTGGGTTGACCCTCTTTCTGTAAAGGTGACATAATTTCAATGTAAACATGGCAGTGTTACTTACACTACTTCTACTTGAGTGCATTATTTCTCGTACGCTTTCCATGCCTGGACTTTTGTTTTCACTCTGTAAAGAATACAACTTGAAATGGGGAGTACGATACTTCAATCTTAAAACAACCCCTTAAAATGGACTTAGAACCGAGACACACCAAAGCGACATCAGACAACCACGTGACGACAAAGACAGGGCGTCGCTTTGCTTCACGTTGCTTTTGTCCCGCCGTAAAAGCTGCACTTGAACACACCGCAAGTGCAGCTGACGGCCAACTATCTTGCACGTTCTGCGCCTGCGTGAGAATAAATAACTCTCCAATTTATTCAATTCAAAAAGGGCAACTGGAAGACTCAAATAAAAAAACCAAACAGGAAGTCAGAAAGTATTGATAGACAAACTAACATGTTGTTTCTGGTCTTTTCATGGGATTTGCTAAGAGTAAGAATATAGAATATATGTAATCACAAGCAGTCGTATGTATGTGAACCCTGTATGAGGTGTGTAACACATAAAATATTGAAGAAAACAGTTACCTGGTCTGTGCTCGGTGTGTCTGAAATATCATTCATGCTTCGGCTCTGGGCAGGATCTGTAAATGAACCACACACTTACATTTGTTTTTGAAAAACATCTGAGATCTTAAGACAGAGATGGAAACAGCGATTTTAGTGTATAGTGTCCACAATCTGTGCTAGAACTTCGAAATCAGTTCCTGTAGGGGATTATTTTCTAATGAGTCATTTCCCTTTTTTTTCCCTCTCAAAGCAGATTTGGGAACAAATAAAATCGCACAAGAGGAGAACAAGAACATACCACACAGAGATCCAAAAAATCCTTTCATAATCCTTTTCACCCACATAAATTCACAAAAGAAATTAGCGAAGGTGCACACAAAAGGACCTAAATCTCTAACATAAACACACGTTATATCCAACACACTGTATTCAAGGTGAGTATATATACACATAAAGCCATCTCAAGTGTTTGAGTCATGCAGTGGCGGGGAGTTAAACACAGATCAAAGCAGAGACGTTACAGTTAAAAGTGAGAGTTTATTTGGTTAATAGGTGCAAATGCTGAATGTGTCTGAGTGACTCAGATCAAGCACATGTGTAAGAGTATTATCAGCTTCATATACTCAAAGTATCAGCAGTAAAAGTACTCATTCTGGAGTAAAAAGTCTCCTGTGACTGATATCTGATTCTCTGTGACATTATTAGATTGAGAGCAGCGTTTTATTGTTGGAGCTCCAGGTGGAGAAGGTTTGAACTACTTTATATACAGTTAGCTAGTTTAGTCCAGTGGTCACCGGATAAATGTGAGTGTTCGTCACAAGAGGAGAGGAAAGTAGAAAAAACAGTTCTGAAACACAATTCTGTCTTCATATTTCTTTTTAGTGAAATGCTGGGTAGATTAACTTCTTTGGGTGTTGAACAGCTATTCAAATTAAATCCTCTGAGGAGTTTAGAGGGGATCTGAAATGTGACAAGGAGCCCCGAAACTGCATTTTGTAAGTGGTTGCGAGCCAAAAAAATCTTCAAGAATGCATTTCATGAGATCATTACGCGTTTCACTTGAGTAAAACATAATCCGGAGAAGTAATTAGTAACTAAATCTGTCAAATACAGTAAATGTTGTAGAGAATAAGTTGAAAGTGGCATAAAATAAAAACACTCAAGTAAAAAACACCTTCATATTGTTGCTAGCTACAATACTTGAGTAAAAGTACTTTCCGCCAGGACGTAGTAAGCAAAGGAAGGAAGTCATGGTGAATTCGTGTGTGTTTGTGTGGTGTGTTCAGACTCACGCAAGCGGCCAAGGCTGCTTGACTGCCGAGAGCGTAGGTCTTCTGTGGAGCGGTGGATCCCAGAAGCTGAACTAGTACTACGATTCAGATTAACTTGAGGACTACGGTCTGACAGAGCAGCAGCGGCAGAAGAAGAGGCGACAACGATGAGCACAGAAGAGGCGATTTTTTTTATGAGGGAAGGTGAAACAGGTGGCGATCAACAAGGCAGAAAACAAAGGAAGCGTTAGGACGTAATCTGAAGGTTTTTTGAAGGATTACTTTGATGATTGGAAGGTGAAAATAAGTACAGTATTGGCACATGAACTTACTAGAAGCAGCGTTGGAGGACTTTCCGATATCTGCCAGCGAGCGGTGGATTGGTTTCTTGGTCTGGTGGCGATGCTTCCTGAGCAACACGAAGCTGATCTTCTCCTTCAGATCCGGAGAAATGAGACCATCAGCTATCTGCCGATCCACGATGTCATCTGGAGTCAAAGTTCATAAAATTTAAATACTTTTTCTCCCGTTTTCTCCAATATTCACATTTAAGAAGCTGATATCAGAGAATTTTGACTCTTCTTAAGTCAAACCGATGAATCGATTCTCAAAGCAGTTGGTGATTATTGTTCCACTTGACAACTAATCACTTCATTGATTCACGGTTCATTGGACTCACCCACAATCTGTGGCAGCGAGTAGCCCTCCAGGTCGAGCAGAATGCTTCCTGTCTGCAGGCAAGTCCTGAGCTCAAACAGGCTGTGGAGGGTCAGCGTGGACACATGAGGCTTGCTCCATCGTTCTCCTCCCTCCTCCACCTTCTCCTCAAACTTCACCCACCTACAGAGATGAGAAGAAAAACAGGTTTGGCTCTGGAATTCAGTAAATTAAGTTATTTGGCTGTTTAAAGAGAGACAGAAGATTGATTTGTGCCAACCAGCAGGATGTTGTGTAATTTAAAGTATAGCTTTAATCACATGTAGTGTTAAAGTCCTGACACCCAGCACCCACGATGTCTCAACGCTCAACCTCTAAATCCGATCAAAGGTGACCCAGAATCCTAAACTAATGAAAGCCCTGACGCCTGTGTGTGTTTGTGTGTGTGTGTGTGTGTGTGTGTACCTTGCAGACTCTTTCCACTCTAGCTCGCCCCCCTCATGTTGTAGTGTGTCCATCTCAGTGAATATTGTTGGTGTTGGGGTGCTGTCATCCTCTCCCAGTATGTGGCGCAGCCGCTCCGCTGCAGGGGACACTGCAAAACAAGAGACAGAGTCAGTTTCAGACTTTCATTAACTTCATGTTTGAGCCGCGTCAGAAACCTACGTGACGTGTGCAGTGGCAATTTAATGAGATGGTAACAGAACTTTTGTCCAGAAGAACCAACACACATCAACACGAAGATCTCAAGAACTATTCGAAGGATTTTCATGACACATTCATGGTCCCAAGAAGATGAACCCCTGATGACTTTGTTGATCCTCTGAGGTTTCCTCGAGCATCACCAGCAGGTTAAAATATCTAAACTACAAATGGATAGAAGAACGTACAAACATTAACGTTGCCCTAAGGATGAATTTTAATAACTTTGATGATCAATCAATTGTTAAGTCCTTCACGAGTAAATATATAAAGTAATAAAATCATCAGTATGTTCTCTTGTTCTGCTGCTTCAAGAAGAGAAGAGGCTGTCGTGCCTTTATTATCGTTATTTGGTGATTTTGCACAGTTTACAGTTGCAAGCAAATAATTAGGGAAGTGAGAGTCTGGGATTATGTGTGACAAAAGTCCTTTGTTGAATTAAATCCCACAACATTACAACATTACAAATTAGACTCAGAGCCAACAAGACAACCCTGGAGAATTTGCTTTAAGCCATCCAGACAATAGAAAACAGCCAAGTCTGATCCGACCAATCCCCATTACTCCTCTTTAATGAGTGAGAGCGAGAGTCAGCTCCTCTAATGACTATCTGGTATCTGATCAGCCAGCAGCACTTTTTTCTAATTTTACTCGGAGCGGATCAATCCCCATTAACATCCGAGCCTGGAGGCACTGTTCACTTGCATCCCACCACTGTGTGTGTGTGTGTGTGTGTGTGTGTGTGTGTGCCGCATGTGCCGTGACGTTCACAATCTCAATCAACACTTCCACGTAGAGGGAAAAATTATGTAATCTTTGTTAACTACAGTAATTAATCATAGTACAATACAATGTTCCACAATGAATCCGACTCTCCAGAGGAATCAGTTGCTGTTGTTTCCATCGCTGGCTTCGCTCTGACACATCAGGTCAGGTCACATTAGGAGCTCTGCCCATGTTTGCAGTTTGTGTACCGGCCGATGTGATCCCACAGCGGAGGATCATGATGTTTGCACAGTTTGTTTGTGGGCCATTGATAAAAACACAAATACACTTCTAGTATTTGAACCTCTTTGCTACCTGTGGATATTACATAAATCTCCAGTAATCGAAGAACCTGTGATGCTCACCACTCGAGAGCGTTTTAGTGTTTTTCAGCTTGTTCAGGTCAGATTTAAGGCCGGACAACATGTTCTTAAAGGAACAGTTCACCTCAAAAATGTGGGTTCAGTCTTCCCTATGCCGATGGAAAGCCGTCGTGTCGTAGTCCACAGAACATTTCTGGAGCTTCACGGCAAAACTGTGAAACTTGACCGACTTTTTGGGGGAATTCTAAAATAATAGATGTTTCTAGGCTGCATCGTGATACACAAACGATATCTCTCTGTTTTCAAATCTCCTGAAAGCACAAAATAAAGCAGAAAAGATCAAATAAAAATATTTTTGACCAAATGCCTCCCTGACAATATTGCAACAACATTATAGGGATGACTGCTACTCTTGCAATGTGGATATAATGACTTAGCTGGTGAAGACAAGCATTGAAACAAGCGGGACAGTCTGGTGAGTTCAGAAAATAACATCACTTTACTGTCATGCAGCCTTTAAAACCAGGAGAAGACAACACTTACACAATGCATTAATATCCAAAATCAAAGACCATGTATAGTCTCATATCACAATATCAATAAAATATTGATACATTGCCCAGCGGCAGTCAGGCTCTATGATCAATGCCTTGTGTTTACAGCTTCTGTGTGGTGTCTGATGACGGATCATAGTGGCGCAGGCTGATGGGTTTGGATGGAAAATGCATCATGCTTGTATTTTTAGATTAGCACTAATGTTGTTCGATGTTCGCTAACACATAACTTCATACGCTGATGATATGTAAATGGAGTGATGTCAGTTTGTTTCAGTGTCATCAAGTGCCTTAAAAATCAATCAATGCTGCTTGAAAGACATAAAATGTGCATGAAAATGTCTCAAATTGAGAAGATCTTTGTTTCTGTATTGATGAATTGTTTATTTACATTGTCCCAAATATTTCCAAGTGTTCAAACCCGGAGAGCTCTTTGTTATTTCACTCGAGTTAAGAGTGCGTTTCACTATGATTTCCAGAGAAACATCAGATGATGCGTCAGAGAGTGAATGAAACTAAACATAATGTGAGTGAAGCTTTAAAACATTACCTCACACTGTGAACATGCCGGAGTCTCATTACATAGACTTTCATCAACAATGGTGGTTTTTAAACAATGAAGAAATGACATACTGTGCTTTTAAATAACTCACTTTTTAACTATGGGTTTTTTTAGAAACAGCTTTGAACATAGAGACTAATACTATTCCATTAAAATGACCTAATATCCTAAACGTTTAGTTTGTATTTACTGTAGATTTGCAGAAAAAAGAAAGAAAGAAAAAGCAACAAGACTGGAAATAAGGAGGTAGTGACCCATGGATACTGACAGTCTCCATTTCCAGGCTCTTCCCCTCTTTGCTGATGCCGTCTTTACCTATTCGGGAGCCAGGTAGGGTCCAGCGGGAGGCCATAACCGAAGGAAAAGACACCCCGGAGTCCCGCGTGCTCATTGGATCCTCAGGCCAGAGACAGTAAGACCCAAAGGTAACTGAAGAGATATCCTCAGGTTTGCTTCAGGCTGAGAGAAAACAGGCTTCTAGCTTCCCGTCCTCTCGTTGAGGGCTGAGTGTCCTCAGCTCTCCACCATGAGTGGGGGAGAAGTGACACACTCACTCCTTCTCACATACGTCCTCGATTTCTCACTTTGCTGCTTCAACCGTCTTTCAGTCTTATTCCACGGCGAGGTTTGATTTCAATTAGCCACGTATGACTCGGTGTCTAGTCGATCTGAGTGGTCAGACCTGCGCCATTCAATCAGTCGGGGGGGGAAAAAAAGGGTCTCTTCTAAGCTGTGGCAGAAATCCACTGAAATCTCCAAAGCAGCAAAGAGCCAGAGGCTTTAAGAGGGTTGACACACACCACAGGGCCCTCTAGTACTCTCCACCCAGAAGTCCATGCACGCAAAGTCACACACACACACACACAAACACACAAGAAAAGCAAAGACATCCACAGACATACTTTCTTGCTCTGATGACCCCAACAGCTCTGCATCACTGCCTCTAACTGTCCACTGCTGGCCTCAGGTGTTCAATTGGTTATAAATCCTGATAAAATACACACCAAGCACTCACAATAACACACACACATGCACACACAGCTTGGAGTTCCTCAGCTCTAATCAGCTTACAGGCTTCAGACTTCATGGCCCCTTGGGACCAAAACATTCATCACATACATGCGCGCACAAGCAACTTCTACCTCATCACACACTCGTAATGCAGAGTTTCTCTACCTGACAGCATAGATCCAGCCTGGTCATATGCCTCTCACTACTGTGTGTACAATAACATGGTCCACACTGACACGGAGAGTTTCCCGAGTCATGGGCCTGTAGGTGGTGATAAAGCTTATATCGTGGATACGTCACATACCAGAGAAGAACTTACTGAGCAGGTGCAGCGTGTGATGTCCACAGTTGATGTCACAGAAAGCAACAATGGACATGTGCTGATGTAGGTGTGACATCAGAGTTTAAAGATATGCGCTTTAGATGTCGATTTAAAAAAAAAAAAACAGTTTATATTGACTGAAAAGGCCCTTTCTGTTTGGACAAGAGGCCAAAACATCCAGGAAAATGTTATTCTTTATTATTATTCTTGTAAGTGTGGAAAAGGCCTCAGAAGAACCAAATATATTTGATGTGTTTCATTTTCTTTCCTTACAGATGCAGTAGGAAAGTTGATTAACACGACTCGTTTCTGCAGCAATGCTAGCGGCTCTCTACAGAAAAATTCAGGTTAATGTTCACGACTCATAAAATCCTGAAAGCGGCAGATTGAAAGACAGAGAGGGTTTCTTCGTGTGTGTCCAATCAGAAGGCAACGTAATGTCAAAACTATTTCCCAGTCTCAAATATGTTATTGTATTTCATCCTAAGGGGGATATCCATGTCTGTTTTAAATTTGAGGACCAACAATCTCATCAGGAGTCAATGCCTGGAAGAGTAGCTAGAGATATTTCAGTCTGGATTGAATTGACGGACCAATTGTTAAAGACATCAGTCTCTCGAGGAAGCAAAGTTCAATAGTACATCATAAAAGTGTGAGACACACCAGAACAAACTGTCCTCACAGGCAGAACCACGGAGCCTCTGTCTGATTCAAACTGCTTGTTGCATCATCGAACTGCTGCACCTATTGTCAATTATGATTCTGTAACCGATAATTGGACAAGCCCTCCAAACTCGACGCTGTGATTGGCCAGCTGCGTGGAGGTGTGAAAGTAGGCAAGTTTGTTCCTCTTCTCGCTTTGTTTTTAAGATTTTAACAACTTTAACGACACGTTTTTTTATTAACTCTTTTTTCATAATCATTTAAAACACACTGGCATTGACTTTAATCTTAGGCTTTAAACTTTTCCTCCTCTTGTTCTTCTCTTTCCATTTGATGTTTTCCTCCACTTGATCCTACATGAGTTTCATTATTCTGTTGGGTTGTTTGTTTTATCATTTGCTTTGTCGTTCAGCTCTCATCACATTTGGCACAGGACACTCCAGTGTATGTAATCAATGACATTATGGGACACGCATGTCATGTAACCATGTAGCTGCTAACCTGAGGGGTCGAGCTGCTCGTGACGCTCTGCACCGGCCTCGTCATCGTCATAGTGCTCCTCTCTGTCGTGGTAATGTCCCTGGTGGGAGTGTTCACGGCGTGTGTGGTGATCGTAGTGCGAGTGCCGCGACTCCCGGTCAGCGTCGCTGGCATAGGAATGATGTCTGCGCCTCTTCCGTCTGTGGGAAGCTGGAACACCGATGTAGACTGGCTGGGCCTCTGAGAGCGAGAGAGAGAACATATAGGTGCCGGATCAATACGGGAACAGATTGTGGAGGGTTGTGAGAGCAAATTCTCATTAGTAACAGATGGAAAGTAGCACAGAGATACTGGGGATTTCCCAAAATGTCTAACTTTTCCTTTAAGAGGAAATCTTTGTTACACGCTCGACACAACCAGCTCAAGTTGGTCATTTCAACATTGTTCATTTTGTTGCTCTGCTCCCAACTAGGTCTGCAATTAACAATAACTTTGACTCTTGATTAATCTGTGGATTATTTTCTTGTCTAACCGATTAGTTATTTGATCTCTTAGATGTCAGAAAATGGTTAAAAATGTCGATTAGTGTTTCCAAAAGTCCAAGATGACGTCCTCAAATGTTTTATTTTGACAGAAACACAAAGATATTCAGCTTTACGGTCATAAAGGAGGAAAGAAATCATATTAAGAAGCTAGAATCAGAGAATTTAGACTTTACTCTGATTACTGATTAATGGATTATCAAAATAGTCGGCCATTATCAATTTATTATTGTAGCTCTAGTCATAAAATCTCAGGTTGAAGGGGTTCGTGTTCACATTTAGGATTTTAGGGGCTTGCAAATTTCACACAGGTGTTAATCCAGCCTTGCTTGTCATGTTAACTGTTTTCCTACCCTCATCATCCTCGTAGCGCCTGTGACCTCGACTTCTCCCTCGCTGCCAGTCATGATGATCCATCCTGAAACAGAGATGAAGACACAAAGGAGATTAACCACACATGTACGTTGATTCTGTGCTCAGGGAATCCTCCCGGCTGCACAGTGACGCTTACTGTTCAGCGTGAGTCGCTGGCCCGGGCCACATGGCAACACATGTGCCACGGCAGCCTCGGATCGATGGATGATGAGAGGAAAACTCAATGGAAAACCCCAGCAGCCCTTCAGGATGAGACATCAGCTCAGACCATGGAAACCAAAGGATACGTCGGAACTCCCAGCATCCACATTCCCACGAAACTGCAGCTAAACTTTTTTTTTATTATTATTACAATTGTATGTACGATCAGAAATATTACTTTGTTCTAAAGTCACTGGGACCGCAACATTTATTTTCATTGTTGTTCAATCCGTCAATTATTTTCTTCAATAAGTTGTCAGAAAATGTCGAAAAAATGTCCATTAGTGTTTCCCAAGACAACATCCTCAAATGTATTTTGTCCACAACCTGAAGATATTCAGTTCACTGTCACAGAGGAGGAAAGAAACCAGAAAATATTCAGGTTTAAAAAGCTGAAATCAGCAAAAGAAAACGATTAATGGATTATTAAAATTGTTTGAGATTAATACAATAATATGCACAAACTAACCTAGATCCACTGAGGAGCTTGAAAACATTCCTAAATATCTCCTGCATATATAGAAGATTTCTTTAACTAACTTAAATAAACATACATTAAGATAACTAAGATTAAAGAATTGAAGTGACTCCCTCAAGTTTATTGAAATTGTTTTAGGACTTTTACATTTTCATGAGATCAGTCTGAACTGATTAAAGGTGCAATATGTAGCCTAAGAATTTTCCACCTGTCTAAAAAATACTCAAAACAAATAGAGGGCAGCATAACACAGGCGTAACCGCTAACTGCTGCTAACTGTAGATGCTAACTGTAGCTGCTTTTAGCTAGTCTAGCTTGGTTAGCCCAGGTAGTGTTGGTGTTTACACAGGCAGCCTGTGGTTGGCTGGTTAGCATGCTAACTTCAGAAGATATCTCTGCAACACAGCACATAAAGATCATAACATCAATAGATCAATTCTGTTTTTTTTTAGTTCATTTTTAACTGACATTTTGAACCTTTAATTAAGTGGTAATTTAGTTGGTTCAGTTGTTTCTGGAGTCGACCGATTGATCATCAGATGATGTTATGGGCAGATATTAGTTTGCCACAGATGCATCAGTATCAGTGTATATGTTGTCTGATATGCACAGATATGAACAAATGTATATTTTTAAGGAATATAAGGCATATAAGGCAATATAAGGCAATATAAGATGCTTGTGGTCATTTATAATTTTTAAATTCCCAATGAAATGTATTGTTTCAGTGCACTGATGTCATTTTGGACAATAAAGTTTAAAATATAAAATATTACACCTTTGTCTCATACATAACTACATTTAAGTAATCAGTGCAAAAATAGTTTGTTTATGTAAAGTGTATATTACTTATATATGTATATTTATAAGAATATCAGCTAATATATCTATATTGGAATTTTTATTCCCTGATAATTCAATATTATTTACATATACTTATATTTTTAGACAGCAGGGAACCGTTTTTAAGTTGAACCAGCTTGCGATGATTTCCAGTGTTACTAATCTATAAAGCATCAGTAAATGATTTATTAATCATTAATGAAGTCATTAGTAATCAACCTTTAGAAAAGGCATTTTTCCCCCACACTGAGTTGGTAACAACAGAAACTTTCCTGTTTCCATGATTCCCTCAGGCAGGAGTTCAGTCTGAATGAAAGTGACCAATCGAACGTCATCAACATGATTCCAGTTAACTGAGCAAAAAAACCCAAACTACTCTACAACCGCCTCTGTTTTTCTGCTCCAATAACACCCAGACAAACTCTTTTCACTGTTATTTGTACTTGCTGAGCTGATCACTGAGTGTTCCTGTGCACTCATGACGTAGCTCATTTTAGGGGGGAGGGCGTTTTCTAGGCTGATCAATAGATGTCATTTCTGATCGCTTAGTAGTCCCTGAAGCCTGATCACTGACTGTGAAGGACAGTCACATGAGGGCAGTCATGCTCACACACTTGTGGGCACGACCACACACACACACACACACACACACACACGTACGGTAAATGGATAATGAGATGCATTGGTAGCATTTGGTTATACTGAAACTAAAACTAGTTAGTTTGGTTTCAGGAGGAACAAAGTCTTGACTGCATGTTTGGATCAACCTAGCTGTCTGTAAACTTTTTTTTTTTAAATTATTTTGTTTACGTCAAATCTCGTTGAGTAAAAATGTAACTGCTGCGGAGGGAACAAGGTTGTTCAGGTAATTTCCCCACAGAAATAATCACAAGTTAGTCACAGATCCAGTGTGTTCATGTGAAGTACCTTATTCTTAAACATTGGTGTTTCTTACACGCTGCACTACATTATACTAAATTGGCTTTTTATCCAACTATGGTCACATGGATAGTGCAGAAGGTCTACTGATAAAACACAGACAGGGTTTTTATTTGAAGGGCTGTTTCTCCCTCGGCTATATTGCACCGACACAGACAGTCAGATCGAGCTGCACGGAGCTACGAGTCTTCTTTTACTGAATAAACTCCAACAAGGCTGCATCGATCCTGTATTCTTTCTCTGGCTGAGTCCAAATACACCCGTGTTTCACACCCAGGCAACTCTCACCAGTAACACTTGCTCAGAGCAGAAGGGGAACAAGCGATCGATCTTGGAGTTTGCTTTGGGAAGAGGCCAACAGCCTATCGTTAATATAATGTTATAAGGTCCACACCTGCAGTAAAATTACAATAAATGTGTCTGTATTTTATTTTTATTTTTTACAATTGGTGATTAAATTAATAACTGTGTGAGCCAACAATCGAATAACTTAAAGAGGTGACAGCATGTGTTAACAGCTGGCTAGAGCTGACCTGTCTGCTTTTAGATGTTGGGCTGGGCAATATTTAAATATTATGTCATTATTATGAGACTTTGTATCGTCTTAGATGTTAGATATCGTTATATAGTGTCTAAATCTCTGGTTTTTAAAGGCTGCATTACAGTAAAGTGATGCCATTCTTTGAACTAACCTGTTCTACTTGTTCTAATACTTAATACACTGAGTCATTATATCCACATTGCTGAAGATTATTTATCAAAAATCTTGTGTTAATAATTTATTAGAACACTGATAGTCCTCCCTACAATATTATGCTATATGTTCCAATATCAATATTGATACCCAGCCCTACTAGGTGTCATTATTTAGTAAAATCTTAATATCCAGTTCTCCCGTAATGATTATGATCATATTTCAACAGCCGGATGGTTTTGCTGTAAATATTTTATGTGCTAAAAGACAAACAGTCAGATATAAAAGCAGGAAGCATAATAAAATATTCTATAATCTCCATTCACACAAGACATTTAAAGAAACTGCACAATGTTAAGGTATCTATATATTAAGTGAAATGATCTCACACTATACAGATTTTCTTTTTTCAAGAAAAAATAAACGAATCTAACTGACCTGCAGATAAATATTCTATATTACTACCTCTGCTCGATCCTTCCTACGCCAAGATTACGTGTAAAACTGTCCTTTTAATGACTCGCATTTAATAAATTATGAAAATACTAAATGTGAGGGAAAGTACATTCTCATACAAAACAATATCCGTCAGTCAAATCAACGTCAAAACAAGTGTAAAATAGAAACAGACAAGCAACATCTAACTTACACTGAAATATAATTCTTTAAAAAAAGAAAAAAAAAGGTGTTAGAATCGTTTGTCTTACCTGACGTGAAAGACGAAGCAGAGAAATTACCACAGAATCTTTTATGATGTCGAACTAAAGTACGCTAACAAAAGCACGAAACACTAGAGAACGTTCTGTATATGATCTGAAAAATGCTCCAACTAAACTCCAACAAACTGCTGTCAGTGACCCAGACAGACAATCTGAGTATTGGCTACTGGATGAGGCTGGAGTG
>OMLP01046051.1:72979-84095 GCA_900302685.1 Spondyliosoma cantharus
GTGCATGTGTGTGTATTTGTGTGTGTGTGTGTGTGTGTGTGTGTGTGTGTGTGTCGGGGGGGTTGGGTGTGTGTAGAGTGCCATCAGTTCATTCTGAGAAAACCATTGAGGCCAACCAGTGGTGGAAATAGGAAAGTTTATCAACTACAGTAAGTACAATTTTAAGATACTTTTAAGATACAATATTTCGTTCAGGCTGGCGAACCGACCGTGTTGGGGGGTCGGGGGGATGTGTGTGAATCTGACCAGTGCAGAATCAAACATATATGTCACAGATTGGCCTAAAACCGGCTGATTCCGGTCTCTGTCCGATCAATCGGAGCATCTCTACTAAGCCAGGAAATAGCTAATAATGCTCATCATAGTTTTCCTTGTGTAGTCATGTATTGTCAATAAAATCCATCAATCCAAAAATCAATTTACCGGCATAGAAGATGAAGAGGAACAGAATCAAAACATGTTTGATGTTTCTGCTGGAAAAGATTAAACTCCAGTTTTATAAACTTTAAGGAGAAACAAATATTTGCAGGAGACTTCAGATATGGATCTCAGCCCTTGATTATAATTAATTATTAATCCCAATGCATGTACACATTAATAATCTGGACTAATAATACTCTGGACCACTTTACTGCCCATTTTCTACTTGAACCCAGGCAGCACCTGTCCCCACTAGATGGCTCTAAAATCCTGCTTTACTTTTAAGTAGATGAGACAGTAGATGATTGCTGGGGGAGCCGCCCACCCAGTGAAACCCTGCTCAGATGCTGTTAGTAATCCTCTTATCCCTCTAGACAGCAGAATGAATTAGATGCATGAATTAGTTGGTGTGATCTGCTGCACGCAGGATGATCTGAGTGAAAACAATCCAGGAGATGAAGTGTTTTGAAAGATAAGAGTTAGCTGATCCTCTTGTGAGGAGAAATTCTGGATAAAGACCTATTTGACGAACACTACTTCTGGTTTCACTCTCGATTCACTAGATGTTTTTGCAAGTCCTTGTGTATTTTCCCATTTGTTGTAAAGTTCTATTATCCCTGAAGAAATGTCAGCTCAGTGTTTTTATGTGTGTTGTTAAATATTATCTGGAATCCTGCTGAACAATCAGGTGCATCCACATTCATTGCTCCTCTACACAGCAGCAGCTATGACGTCCTCACAAAAATAACCAGCATACCATCAAGTTTAATTTCATTTTATATGTACTTTTGTCAATATACAGATAAATTGCAAGACTATGGAGTCATTATTTTACTTTCTTTATAATCAGTCTTACAAACACATGGCCTGTAACTAGAAAAAAAACTAGAGAAAGGTAAATTAAATTAGTAAATGTCACAGAATAAATAATCAAATAAAACACTAAAAGATCCCAATGTCCTTAACTATTGTTGACTAAGGTTAGTGGATGATTAAAGTTAACTTACAGGCTATAATTAGCTCTAGTTTTGGCACACAAGAAAATAAATGACATTCCTATCTTTTACAATAATCTACTGAAGAATGTACTTTCTGTCTTCTCTCTTCTGAAACAACACATTACTAAATATTTTTTAAATCAAATTCATGAACGTTAACATGAGCTACCATCGTTTTAAGCTAACATTAACATTAGATGTCGCACGGAAAACGTAAATTCACTCACCGAATAAAGAAAACATGTTAAATGTTCGTCCTCCTTCATCTTTTGGTCAAGAACAAATCCCGGAATACAATAAATGTGCCCTAAATAACTTAACACCATATGCAAAGTGATAAAAACAACTTTTTCTTCTCACTATTTAAGCTAGCTCGAAACTCCAAGCTAGCCAAACTCGTCTCGATTTCTTCTTCTACGCCTCCATTTCCCTCCTGTTTAGAGCTCTGCTGACCGCAGGTCTGCAGGCGCTTGGCGCCCTCTGGTGGACATTTAGGGGAACTGCGACATTAAACCCAACATCTGATTTAATTGATTATTTGTTCAATTTCTGAGGGTTATATGGGTCCATACGACCATGATGTAAATGTTTATAGCACTATGAAGTCTGCATAATAGATATTTAAGAGAATAGGGTTACATGATATATGATATACATAGTTAGACATAAAATGATAATATAGTAGTGATTAGATTAGGTTAGATTGAACTTTGTTGTCATAGTGCACAGTACAAGTACAGAGATACGAAATGCAGTTAGCAGCTAATCAGAAGTGGAGAAAGAAGCAGTAAAGTTCAAGTGCGTTCAGACTAAAACATGCGTTCCCTGACCGGGAATCGAACCCGGGCCGCGGCGGTGAGAGCGCCGAATCCTAACCACTAGACCACCAGGGACGGCTGCAAACTATGACGTCATGTTTCTACCGGTTGTTTCAAACAGTCTATAAATGATCAATGATAATCAAAGAGAGTTGTAGGGGTATAATGATGATGCTAGACCTGGTGCCCACATTACCCACAATACAACACTGAGTGACATCACTGGAGACAGTTTAGTTTGTTGTAGTAGAACCCTGTAAGACTTGTTTACACAATTTAATGTGGCACATTTGTTGGAGTTACATAGGTCAGATGATTACTGGGTCGTGGCCTGGTTGGTTAAATTGCATGTCAGCTCACTAAGTAACAGAAGAAGAGATACGTGACACTACACATAAATGGAGCGTTTTTATCTCCGAGCACAGTTACGACTGCCTGTCAGTCTGTCGCATCAGATCGGAGCTATTAGAATCCACTGCAGAAGGAAAACAAGAATTCAATCTCACTCGTCACCTGCTCCCCTCACAGCTGCCATATGTGACACGGCAGCAGGTAGCGATGGGCTCGTGTCCTGAACTCGTGACGAGGAAAAGATGTGACATGAACACCCGAGAAACGACAGAGGGCTTCCTTCATTCATCTGCCACCTGCTTTCACATGAAACTCAAATTAAGATAGTGAGAATTCAATTACAAGGATGTGTAATAGACGCCTGTGAGGTAAATCTCACAGAAAACGTAAAAAAGACAGCAAGAAGAGAGTTAACGGATGATTGAGAAGGAGGAGAGAGGAGGAAGGAGGATGTTTTATCACTGAGTGGAGCGTTTGAAACAGAATCAGGCTCCAGAATGATCAGATGGTTTTGAAACTTCCGTTTGATGTGCAAAAAGAAAACAGCATAATTTATCACACGCAGCGATAAACCAATATTATTCATGACTTTTCACTCTCGAAGATTAAATAATAAACATTACGCTGAACTGCAAACACGAGGATTTTAAATGTTGTATGAAAAGAAGTTCTCAGATCTTTTAATTGGCAACAGACGTCTTTTTTCGCTTTAATTTAACTTTCTGGATTAATTAGTGATGACGGCATCCACATATAGATTGGTTGAGTATGAACTTCGCTTTCTCTGTGGTATCCAGTCGGCCACTGGGTTTGATAATCCTGCAAAAATGAGGGTTGGATTGTGGCACAAAGCACAAACAACTGGAATAACTGCAGAAGAAGAAGAAGAAGAAGAAGAAGAAGAAGAAGCCCGCTGAGTGATAGAAACCGAGGAAAAACAAGCGTTCACTCGATGGAGAGCGCTCCGGTGTTGTGTTAAAGTTTGTTCCCTCGCTGATGTGTGTTTCCTCTCGCAGGTGTGGTTGAAACACCACAAACGTTTGCGCACCTGTGGTTTTTATCAGGGCCTTCATATCATTCTCCAACTGTATTTGAGTGGAATAATTGTCTTTTTTCACTTATAAACGTTAGAAAATCAGTGTGTTTTTCAAGGTATCACCATTTTGAAAATCTCCTTGTTTGCTCTCACATGTGTTTGTGCACATACGTGTGTTTTAGAGCAAAAAAGCATCAGCAGGGACTGAAAGAGGAGAAAACTGAGGGGAAAAAATCATCTTCCTTTTCGCCCCGAGGTCTCAATCCTCGCTCCACATGCAACATCAGATATGAAAAACCGTGTGTGTGTGTGTGTGTGTGTGTGTGTGTGTGTCACGGTCACATTCGATTATACCACAGAAGCACTCTTCAAACAAAGGATGAGGTCTTATCTGTGTGACATGCAAATTGGTTGATTCATTAACCGGCGCAGCAGAAATTAATACCGTCACTCGTCACTCCGCTCGTGTGAAAGAGTTTCTATTGAAGAGAGACGATAAGAGAAGAAGAAGAAGAAGAAGAAGAAGAAGAAGACGACATGGTGATGAGCTGATACGACCGGAGGAAGGAGGGAATATTAAGTTTGAGTTCTGACATGTGGGAGAAAAAAAAAAAATGATTGAACACACAAATAAGTTCAGAATTAAATCAAAGAAGAATGTTGAATCACATGCTGAGAGCAATATGGGAATAATTCACTTATAGAAGAATTCTCTTTAGAGTGTAGAAGAAGAAGAAGAGGAGGAAGTGTTCAGCTGCTTTAAAAAGTATAAAAACACATAATGTGTAAAAGTACTGCGTCAAGAATCCTGAAATAACAGAAATCACCTAAATATTCTCGATGTTTCAGCAGTTAAACGGGTGTTTGTGCTGTAAAATGTCTGAACAGCTGAGCTTCACTTGGCTAGTTTAGTGTCGTGGTTCCCAACCTCGGGGTCGAGGCCCTCCGAAGGGTCACCGGATCAATCTGAGGAGGTCGTCAGACGATTAACAAAGACAAAACAAGTTCTGATACACAGAAAGTTATATCGGACTTCTCTCCTATATCTGCGTTTGAGAAGATGCTGTGAGATGTTCATTAAAATAAACAATTGCGTATAATTAAAAATGGCAAATCAGAGTTGATTAAACTTTAGCTAAGAGTTATTTCACGTTAACTAACAATGGAACGCTTTATAAACTATTTAGAGGCAATTGTTTAATGGAACGTTACAGTTGACGGTCACAATACTTTATAAATGTTTAATAAATACTGTGTAGCTCAGTTATAAACATTATGTGGCATTAGCGCGTTAGAAATTATGTTTTAAACCTTTACAAATGTTTTATGAAGCATTTTATTGATTCTTAACAGTGAAATTACTGAATTAAATCGAATTAACTATAAATTAACCATTTAAAAATGATGGTTACACGTTATTTAAGCCTAGAAGTAAGTTTAAGTCACAAACGGCCATATTTAATGAATAAATGACAATATAATACAAAACAAACAAAACAAAAGCGACAGTATTTTCTACAAATTCTCTAATTTATTTACAACTAATACACAAACAACTGTCCTCAGTTTATTTACCTCCCAATTAAATAAATGAATAACACCACCAGTTTATTTACAATCCAAATATTCACCCAGCGTTACAAAATAAATATTAACACCCCTAAAAGACGTTTCCTCTTCCGTCTACCTGCCAAAAATATCGACATGGTTTATATATTTCGTTATAAAGACTGAAACACGTCCTTGTCTCTGCTTATTACACCCTCACAGTGTGTTATAAACCATTTATTAGTTGTTTTTGACTTTTTTTAAAACCCTTCTCATTATATAAAACCAATATCATCAGACTGACTCGCAGCGCTTCGGGACTAATCCTGCTCAGATCGTATTAAAGGGGTCCGGATGAGTTCTGCTGCACGTCAGGGTCAAACACACTGATCTATAATATCTGACACCAGAGCAGGACTAATCATTTGGTGTGTTTATAAGGAAGTGTGTGTGTGAGAGAGATGGGGGAGGGGGCTGCGGGTTCAACAGCCTGAAGGACGTCAGTGGGTTTGGTGCGCTGCGTCGTGCGTTTTGGTGCGGTGGAGAGCGCGCAGCCACCGTGCGTAAAGACATCTCCACCGGGAGGAACATGCGGAAATATCGCCTTTTATTTCTCCCCACCCGCTGCTCCTTCTCCTCTCAGAGAGAACAGAGGACTCCGTTCCAGTAACAGGACACTCGTCTATTTTTAAACATCCACCCTCGGATGCGCAAAAGATGGAGCCGCTCTGCAACGCCACCAATTATTCTACCGGGGCGAACGCGTCCGTGAACTGCAGCGACGGCTTCAACCAGTTCGTCCAGCCGGGGTGGCAGATCGCTCTCTGGGCTGTGGCGTACTGCAGCATGGTCGTGGTGTCCGTGGTCGGGAACCTGGTGGTCATCTGGATTATTCTGGCGCACAAACGCATGAGGACCGTCACCAATTACTTCCTGGTGAGTGAACGGAGAGCGAGCGTTTATTCAGGTTCCAGGTAAAATGTTTTTTGTTTGAGAGGAGGATAAAACTTTAACTCCTGTATGAAGGGCGACACTTTACATGAAGATACACAGAAATATGAGGAGTTACTGAGGAAAGACTGATAATCAATTAACCCAAATAACCTAAATAACCGCAACATGTCTGGATTAATTCAGTGAATCAATGCAGTAATTCAAACTCTCTTCTTTCTCACCACTTTGGAGCTCAGATTTTGTATCACACACACGGAATCACAGAAGTGTTTGTAACTTTTGATACATTTCAAGTGAAAATTGCTACATATTGACTTTATTTCCTTTCAGATTCAGTTCATTGATCTCTCTGTAAATCAATTTATTCCTCACTTACCCTGGGAAACGTTCGGTGGTGTCGTCTCTGCGTCTTTGTGTCCAAAATCACAGTGATGGAATGTTACTAAGTACATTTGCTCAAGTACTACAGGCTGCTGGAGAACAATTGTACTTCACTTGAGTGTTTTTAAAACATTATTGTTTACTGTGTCTGTCCGAGAAGTGAGATTCATAAACTTTAAACTGTTAATCCGCCTGTTTTCTTATTTTCGCAGCACTCTTTGTTGCCTCGTGTCTGAATGTTTCTCCAGGCTGTTGCTAGAAAAAAAAAAAAGGAGCACAAGTACAAAAAAAAAACCCTCTGAATTAATATGAAAACAAAACATAAATACACCGTCTGGAATTCAGAACATGCGAGAGGTCAGAGGTGAACTGTATGTTTTCCATAGGTCAAGATTAGCACCTGTTACTGCACATTAAGGGTAAAGAAATTAGTCTCCCAGGCGACTCTTCCTCCTAAACACAACCGATCAGATGCTTCAGTTTGTTGCTTTTAAGTTTTTAAAAAAGCATTTAACTCAGTTTCCTGAACAAGAAATGTGTTTAAATCTGATATATCGTCTCTTGGCTGTAATTAAAGGTTATTAAATGTGTGCAGGCTCCTGGAAGAGGCACTAAAGGTAGGAGGTTGTCACGGTGAGCTGTGCTGCCAGAGGTTGTTTTTAATCCTTCTGGTGGCGTTTTGAGGCGACGGCATGATATCTTCAGCAAACACTGTGACTTCTGCAGCCACAGCAGGCAGAAAGCTTTCACCTGTCATGGTGGGCGTTGAAAAACATTTAATACCTATTTTTTCTTTGGTCTGACACACCTGGCTCATCTGGGTCACTTTGCATTAATACAAGCAATTATATCATCAGGCTTTGTCGTTATACAGCTGATAAACACTGACAACTAATGCAAAGTCTTTTATTCTTTGACTGTTTTGATTATCAAACAGGTGTTAAATGTTATTCTTGGTGGTGTTGCAGAAGCCCCGGTTGGCATCACGTTGTTCAAGCAGATATAAATGGCCGACTGATTGTTGTTTTCAATGCTGCTGATTATTTTCTCCATTATCTGATTGATTGTCGGATCAGTACTTGAGTAAATCCACTTAGTTACGTTCCATCAGTGAGTTTAGCTTATTGCAAAACATCATATTTTATAAACTCTTCACATGTTTCGTGTGTAAAAATCACAATTTGTAAAGAAACTAGTAACTAAAGCTGTCAGATAAATGGAGTAAATGGAGTAAAACGTACAATAAAAGGCGGTGCAGCTGTTGAGTAAATGTCTTTATCTGGAGTATAAACCTGTTTAAACTCAGCTCCTCGTGTGTGTCACGCTCTCCCTCTCCTGCAGGTGAACTTGGCCTTTGCAGAAGCCGGCATGTCGGCATTCAACACGGTGATCAACTTTGCCTACGCGGTTCACAACGAGTGGTACTTCGGTTTGGTTTACTGCCGCTTCCACAACTTCTTCCCCATCGCAGCCATATTCGCCAGCATCTACTCCATGACGGCCATCGCTCTGGACAGGTGTGTGTGTGTGTGTGTGTGTTTGTGGAGTGCACAGAGACTGTGTGTCTTCAGATAAATGTGTTTTTTTTTTTTTTTATAGGAGCCGTTTTAAACCGAATCATTTTAAAGGAGCTGTTCATGCAAAAAAGAAAATTGAGTCTTTATCTCCTCCCTCCATGCGGATGGAAAGTCAGGGGAAGTTTTGTGGTTCACAAAACATTTCTGGAGCTTCACAGCGTTCTCCCGAACAACTGAAGTGGACGGAAACTCATTTTTAAATGGGAAATACAAAAAAAAAAAGCTCCCTACAGCTCGTCCCAATTTTTCCTCAAATGCCGTGAGATCCTGAATTGAATTGAAAAGATGTTTGAAGTGTGAACTTTTAACTCTGTAGCTGCAGCGGTGACTTATGTAGGGAGCTTGCAAACAATACAGAAGAATAGCAGAAAACAAAAGGGAAGGTAGAGGAAAATACCAAAGTGACACAAAAACTAAGGGAGAAAACCACGAGGACGGGGGAAACAGACTCAGGAGCACAGTGGACAAAAACAGGATGATGACAGAACCGACGTGACGACGACAACAGACGCAGGTTTAAATACAAACTGAGCTGCAGGTGCAGGTGAGGAGACACTGGCAGTGCTAACGAGACCGACAATCAGACGGGAGCTGATTCCAGGAGCACAGGAGGGAAACGGAGACGGATGTAAAAAAAAGTAACAACAAGACAATAAAACTGCAAAATAAACAGAAAATCAACAAACTACAAAACCCAAAACACGACAGGTTCCAGCGGAAAAGGGTTTAAGTGATCTAATTTCAACTTCCACTTGGATTACACCTGACGAGCTGTACAGAACCAGGTTAACCAGGTTTTTGCCGTGAAGCTCCTGCGAACTGTTCCTTTAAATCTTACAGGAGGAGCTCTTACACCGCTGCAATATAGAGGAACCATTATTCAATGTACAGGATGTTCTTGGTTCTTGTTGAGACATGTGAGCATGCAGGAAAAAAAACTAACCCGGAGCAGTAAGAAACACTGTGAGGACATTGTGAAAGTGAAAACTCAGTTGGCTCCTGACACCAGAAGTCTCAAACGTCCGAATGTCCTTGAATGCAACACCAGGGAGCATTTGGTACTGATGATAATAACGGCGAGGAACCCAAAGACGCTTCACACAGGCAGGAAAAGCACAAAGACGAGAAACGAATAGTGGCAAAGTGTAAGATTTCGTGGACAGTTGTGTGAATTGTTAAGTGACTCATCCACGTGTTGAAATCTTCTCTGCGTTTGTGTTTTGCAGATACATGGCGATCATCCATCCCCTGCAGCAGAGGTTGACTTCCACAGAGACCCGTGTGGTGATCGGCGTGACCTGGATGCTGGCTCTGCTTCTGGCCTTCCCTCAGTACTACTACTCGTCCACCGCCCTGCTGCCGGGACGCACCGTCTGCTACATCGACTGGCCCGAGTACACCAGCGTGGACTTCAAGAAGATGTGAGAGCCTCTGTCAAAAATGAGCTCTCAGTGTTTTAGTAGATCCAGGCTAGCGGTTTCCCCCCACTTCCAGTCTTTGTGCTAAGCTAAGCTAACTAAATTCTCACTTCAGCGCCTCACTTGACATGTGATTGATAGAAAACAAGCTCATTTCCTAAAAATATGGAGCTTTTCTTGTAACTGCAACACTCAACATGCACACACGTCATGAGATTAAAGCCTAGTTTGAACTGATTTGGTGAGCTTGACGTAAAAAACTGGTGCTTATTTTTTAATATGCGCTCCTTACATGCTCCTCCAGTAATCAGAAAAAGTTATTCTGGCTGCCGGTGTGTCAAATATTTGATGTCCAGCATTAATCCAGCTTTGATATTTCCTGTGGCAGCAACACACCTCTCTGGTTAATATGTCTGATCCCGTGTCATCCCACACTTGACAGGATGCCTCATGCTTCAGGGAGGCTGCAGGCTGTGCGATAACCATTTCTCCTTGAGGGATTAATTGAGTGTAAGAAAAAAAAAACCCTGCAGCTGAAGTGACGTCTCTTCAGGTGATGAATCTGTCGAGGGTCGTTCTCACGTCTGGTCAATTTTCTCCTGGAAGTATCTGCGCAGCTAAAAGTGGAAAAGGGCATTTGATAAATTTGCTTCCAAAATTAACGCCTCAACCTTTCCGCAAAATGAAAGCATCTTTAATTTAGCGCTCCTGATTGCTTTGCTCTGAGCGCTCTGCAGGAGAAGGAGATGAGGAATCACCTCCATGTTGGTGTGTTGGAATGTGTGTGTGTGTGTGTTTGTGTGTATCGATGAATGTAAACATGCAGCGGAGGATCTGACAGGAGAGAGTCCCTCAGGCATCAGACGGATCTCAGGTGGTGGAGTGTGATGTGGCCACAGAAACAACCAAACTAAAGACGAGAGTCTGCAGACACGCTAGCTGTGAGGCTGAACTTTGAGCTAACTGCTCACGACAGCATGCTAACATGCTCATAATGACGTTGCTAATGCTGTTTTCTTAGCACAAAGCAAAACTGAGGGAATTTGGACTCTTAGGTCACACATGAGATTTATGAAGGAAAGTAAAGAAAGTGAAAATAGTCAGAATTATTTGAAAAAAATCACCTTGGTGATCAATTACGACCGCCAAATAGCAAAAACACGATTCCCTTCCATTTTGAACAGTGTAAAGTTTGAGCTAAATGCTAATAATGCTAATGTTTAGCAGACAAACGCTCACCATCTTAGTTTAGCGTGTTAGCTTATTAGCACTAAACACAATGTACAGTTGAAGTGTGTCTACAGGTCTTGTGTAGTAAAAGAAAAGTAGTATAAAGCATTTTGTGACGCCTCCTCCGGTGATGTCACTCAGTGGTTAACTAAGTTGCATTGTGGGTAATGTAGGCACCAGGTTTTGAAACACTGTTGGGACTCATTTTTCAAAATTAACAGTTATTAATTATCCAAACAGCAGAGCCAGAGATATTCCACACATTCGTTTACCTTTTCAAAACCTGACGCCTACATTACCCACAATGCAACTTAGTTAACCACTGAGTGACATCACCGGAGGAGGCGTCACAAAATGCTTTATACTACTTTTCTTTTACTACACA
>OMLP01046051.1:89078-101039 GCA_900302685.1 Spondyliosoma cantharus
ATCCTAATTTCACAGCCGCCCACGTGCTCCGGTTCTGTAGATCTCATATTCGTGCGGTTCCCTGGAGGGAAGGCAGGATGAAGGCAGGATTATTGGTTACACGATTGCATTATGTCTCCGTGTGTGTGTGTGTGTGTGTGTGTGTGTAGGTGTGTGTGTGTGTGTCGACCTCAAGCATTCTCAGGCTGGTTTTGGAAAGCATGACCATCGGCCTCCCCCGGCAACAGAGTCACGTCAAGTTGAGTTTGTGACTCGGTGTTTGCGTGGGGTGGAAATAGGAAGGTGCGTGTGTGTGTGTGTGTGTGTGTGTGTGTGTGTGTGTGTGTGTGTGTGTGTGTGTGTGTGTGTGTGTGTGTGTGTGTGTGTGTGTGTGTGTGTGTGTGTGTGTGTGAGAGATGAGTCATCCTCAACCTTAAACACCCCCTGTAATCACAACATCAACACAGCACAAGACGCTCGTGCTGGCACAAACATTCCCACACTGATCTGACTTTGGACGAGGATGTGAGCGTGTGTGTGTGTGTGTGCGCAGCAGATAGTTTTGGTGATGATAGCTCTGTTATTGTTACAGTTTGGGTTTGCTTCAGGGATTATCTAATGCTGTTTTCACCCAGCCGAGTCTCCTCTCCATCATTCTATGTGTCGGGAAAGGAACCAAAATAACTGCTCGTGTGCTGTTGTGTGTTTCTCTGTATGCGTTTCCTGAGAAACTCCTGCGAGCACTCGATGCATTCAGGGAAGCAATGTCATGACTCGGTAACAGAAGGTATCCAGGTGACTGTTTGTCAGTCCATGGTTACAGTGTAAACAGGATCAATTAGTGATTTGAAAGAAAAAATCATTTCCAGCTATTTAGATGGCCAGTGAATAATTTCCTTTTGTTTAACTGTGGAAAACATGGCATGGTAGCTCCAAAACTATAGGGGGCAGCATAGCCACCTGTTGCTAACATACTGGACTGGCAACTTTTTGCTGTACCTGTAGTGACTGCCGACCATTAGCACGTAGCTCAGGTGGCCCTGGAGCTAACTGGCCCAATCAGTAGACTGGTCGTGGTCAGTGGGCCACAGTGAAATGGCATCCCAGTGAAAATGGCTGGACACCAGACTGGGACTGGACAGCAGCTCTGACTATGACTCCAGGACCGAGTAGAAATTGCAGGCGAGGTCGGAAGAGGGATGAAGAGAGAGAGCAGGCAAAACATTGTGTAGAGCCTGAATAGTTTCACAAACCAAGACAGTTTTGGTAGGATTTAATTTATTCACGTTGAGTTTGAATTAAGTGTGTTTTACGATGAGTTAACGAGGTAATTAAGCTCAGCTATACAGTTGTATTTGACTACGGGAACTGTCGGACCATCACCACGCAGCACAAAGTGATATGATGACACAGGGCGGGCTGGGGCTAACTGGTTAGCACGCTAGCTTCAGAGGACATCTGCAACAGAGAACATGGACATCTTTGTCCCCATACCATTTCTCACATGCCAGGGTGGTGACTTCAAATCATTTGCATCCAAAGTTTTTTCCAAATGTTTTGACATCACCAAGGCTTATGATCATAGTGGGTCTTACATCCCTGCGACACTGACATGCTTCTTGACATTATGAAGAGATATGTTCTGTGTTAAAGAGCATGTGGATACAAGAGGAAGTGTGGTTTCTTTCTCTTTTTAAATTAAAAAGGCCTTGAATCTTGACAAACACTGAAGTCCAAAGTTAAAAAAAAAACACTTCAACAAACTCAAATTGCGTCCTATGACGTACACATCAGTTTTTCTACTCGCTGCACGTAAGTGGTTCTCATAAAATGTCTCAATCAGTCGGTAAACTGATTTCAAGTATATGACCATATTGTTCTGCAACGCCAGATGCCAAGTACTGCCTCTCTTGGATATATTTTCATCGTCTGTTTGTGTGTGTTTGCCTGCACATGCGCACGCGTGTGTGGGTGTGCGTGTGTGTACGTCTGGCCCAATCAGTCCCGTGTGTTTGCATGTCCGCTGCCATGGAGGGGGTGTGTGTTTGTTGTGGAGATGTGGCGGTGCCGTGAGTGGACAGTGACGAGAGCCATTAGCGGGAGACGGCCGCTGATTAGGACTGAACTTCTACTCTACTTCACTTATCGCACACACACTCGCACAGAGGCAGACGGACACACTCCCGCTCAGATAGCAGGTATTAGTTTATTAGCCTCTCGCGGCTTCTTAGCCACTTGTGCACGTGCGTGTCTGGGCGCGTGAGCAACTGCATGTGTCGGTTTCGTGCGTGTCTTCACAGTCATGCAGGCAAGTGTGTGCACAAAAGTGTGTGTGTGTCTGTCTGTGCATGCGTGGGTATCTATGTACTTCTACTCAAGTGCATATATGTGCATATAAGTGAGTGTGCGTTTGTGTTATCAGGGCTGCTTCAGGTCCTCTCAGAGATTGCTGTGTGTCTGCAGCTGAAGGACTGGAGTTGAGGTTTTAGCGATTAGGAGGACATAAACAGCAGCAGCAGCCAGGAGACGCACAACGGCACTGTGACAAAACAAGGCAACAGAACACACACCTTTATGACAGCTAACTGCTTCGACTGCTCAAGTGAGTTTGAGGCAGTTTTGAAGTTGCCATTAACTGGTTTGGAAGTGAATAATCAAGGTTACACGAAGCTACAAACGTTCTTTTCAGTTAGCAGAATAAGCTGCGTTACACACGGCTGCAACAGGGTAAAAGAAGTAGAGGTTGGGAACATGAAACCAAACCTGTTGTTTGCCCACAGCCAATCAACGTCAGACAAGAAGAAGAAAGAAAACTTGTTGGCTTGGCCATCTGTGAGGGGATGTGAGAATCAATCTGGGAATGGAAATGTTAAAGGTCAAATTCGTAAGATGTATGGTTTTGTCAAATTCCCTTCCCAAATACCGACACTGTGGGTTGGTGGTCAGCCCGACCTCCGAACCCAAGCGGCAGTATTTGACGAGTTGGAAATGAAACTTGACAATCACCTACGTATCTTACAAACCAGACCTTTAAGGGAAACCGGAAGACGGCAACTGCAGAAACGGCTTAATCTTTTCCAATTCTTCTTCTTCTTCATCTTCTGCTCGATCAGTCATGTGAGTTAAATGTTTGCTACATCAGAACTTTAATGTTCTTCTCTACATTGTGTCTTTTTTGTTAAAAAGGGAAAATTATCTCAAGCAAGCATTTTGGGCAAAATTAGCAAAAAGCAGTTCGCCACACATCATGTTAAAAAAAATCTGCATTATCCCTTTAACTGCATCCTTTCCCAGTCTATCACGATCCATCTAATATGTATCTCAACACACACTTGCCAAAAGCAGTAACTCACTTTTATGTGTCTTTCGGGTCAAAGGTTGTAAATTGAGTTTTGGTTTCACATCAACAGAAAGTAAACCCATACATGCTTTAAAATGAGAAACAGCTCTCTTCTGTGGCAACAGCGAATTGTTTGGACAAGAGACAAACACGACTAACCCTTTCTCACCTAACTGTGGGACAAACTCATTTTACGGCAAAAGAAAGAAAACTTTCAATGAGGCGACTAAATCAAGCTTCCCATTCCGAACGTCTTCCCTCTCGGGGGTCCAGACAGGGCTGATCAGAGAAGGCGCTCACCTTTCATACATCAACTCATTTCAGATCATAGCTTTCTGTGTCAGCAACAACACTGTCACATCTGCTGCTGCTGCTGCTTCCCTCTGCATATTCAGTTGGCGTCCGTTTTTACTTTTAACAGTTTGATTAATTGGAGCAGAAATGGACACTGTTGTGGCACCTCAGCACTTTAACATTTATTGAAAAGCTGTCTGCTTTGCTTTCGGTGTCTTGCTCTCGCCGGGCCACGACTCAATGGTCTCTTCTCAGAGGTCTCCGGAGGGAAACCAGAAATAATGACCCGTGACCTCGGAGGCAGATGATCGAGGTTGTGGGACAGCTCTCTGACGTCATAAAAATCTAGATAAACCAGCCCTGTTTACTCAGCTGACTGACTGAACAAGCAGACGGTACAGTAAATGGAAGCAAAGGGAGGGGGGGGGAAAAAAAGAGTACAGAACCGGAGAACGGGGAACGGGGGCGCAGAAATGTAAATTCCCTGACAAATAGCAGAGGGATGGAGCCGAATAGCCAGACAGAGGATGGGGAAAAAGGCGGCAGGATCAGAAGATGAAAGAGAAAGTGGCTATGATTCAATTGACCCTCTTAGGGACGAGAATGTGACCGAACTTAGTGCTTCCGCTTTGATCATGGGAGATGGCGCAAATCGCTGCAATATGGGCTATGAAAATGCAAGAAAACAGTCGAGCGGCGACTGGGAGAAAGGGCGGGAGGGAAGGTGGTAGGGAGAGGTCGCATACCAGCCCAAGGCCCGAGAGGGGGAGGGAGTGTAAGAGAGGAGAAGGGGTTAAGGCAGAGTGGGAAGTAGCGCTGTATGAATCAAACAGGGACAAGCGGAGGAAAAAGAGGCAGAGGAGGAACAGAAATGTAAATGTCTTGTTTGGAAATCTACAAGAGCACAAGTTAAAAAATAGCTTCTGCAGCGTTCTCGGAAGGGAAACATGCTGACTTAATTAATAGAGAAAGAACATTGTTGGAAATGATTTTTACAACTTCAAAAAGCTTAAAGGACAGAGTTCAAACCATATTGTTTTTAAGTGGAAAAAATTGGAAATTACAAAATGCACAAAGCAAAGCCAGATTTTTGTTCTTGGCTGACTAACCGTTCGCTGGTAATGGCTCCAAAACTTTGATGCCAAAATTTGGATGCTTGCGGAAAACCATCAACACTTGTATTAATTACCCAATGTGATCTGAGGGAAGTATATTATGTCAATAAAAGCCCTAATGAAGTTAGTGACTCAGTGCACACAAATGCTACTCAAGCTACGAGAACGAGAGAGAGAGAAGTTAGTTACTTCTGCCCATGAAGAGACACAACTGCGTCCTGGGAAGGAGGGGGATCAGAGCTTTGAACAAAGGAAAAGAAGTTGTTATAGTCTAATTATGTTGTACCTGTGGGAAATGGCATTCATTTAAAGGCTCCAGGTTTGAGCGGTAAGCTAAATCGAGACCGTCCTCGTGAGAAAAGCAACCGTTGGTTACACTTCCATTGTCGCTGGCGGAGGCCACAGTCCCCATGTGGCATTCAAATTGCCTCACACACGCACAGGGGGTTCACAGGAAACGCATACACCTCCACATTACTTTCTGTTGTGTATCTCACAGATAGAAGGCTCACTGTCATATTAGAGCCACATCAAGTCACTTACTGCTGAGGCAAAGTGAACATTTCCGACTGACGCTGCTTCGCATTAAATGCACATAAATGGCTAACCACACGGTGGATTTTATTGTGAAGCAGTCACAGAAAAATCTGGTGCACTTGTAACGAGGGTAATAACACTGTTCTTAAGACACATGTTTTGTGCAGTGAGATAAAGTGAGACGGGTGATCGGTAGTGTGTTAATATGTATAAAACGACGTATGGTCAGACCGTTGAAGGTGTTAGTGAGGATGGCTGGTTCAGCCAACAGTCATGTGTTTGGCTAGGTCGCTTTTGTGTTTAAAAGAGACAATCAACCCCAATCATCGAAGCTGCACTAATCAATATTCTTACATTAACAACTAACCAACTGACAGAGCATTATGTTCCGATTTCCCTTTAGCTTTACAAAGTGTATTGGCACCTTTTAGCTCACTGTTTTGTTTTTCAGACCTGCGACTTTTATGTTTCCCATCTGATCACTCTGATCAGTGTTTCCAGCTACAACAGGAAGCTGTTTTTCGGCAAAAAAAAAAAAAAAAAGGAAAAAAAAGCCTACTCTACACTACACGCCCAGCACCGAACAACAGGGGGCAAAGTTAACGATTAGTTGCTGCACACAATGACACATTCAGCAGCTAAAGAGCTAAAAGGAGAGTGTTAGACTTTCATTCTATCAGTTGAACTCGAAACACGGCCACAATTAAATGATAATTTTGTTCTGTCTGCTGTATGTGTAAATGAGCAACTATTAATAAGATCATGTTGTGATTACTCCCACAAGTTAATTCCCCAAAAGTTTTTTGCCTAAGGCACCTTAAACCATAGCAGAAAGCAGCTAAAAGAATACATTTTGACTGCCACTTGTAATTCTGGAGGAACTTTGGAGGAATGTCTTCCTGCTGATAGCGGCGCCAGATCAAAAGCAGCATGGGTGGTGTGGGAAAGCGATGGCAAACAACCATTTTTTTTTTCAAATGTTTTGGAGGCTAAATTTGATCTTTCAGCGTGAGCTGCTCCAGTGATCAAAAGCTAGTCTGTTCTTTTGGATCGATTCATCTTCTGATCTTGGAATCAACGCAACACTTTAAACGCTGTAAATGAATTGATGGCATAAAAAGGGGGGGGTGGACAGATATTCCCTCGAAAGCCTTGGAAGAAAGTGTGTTCACTGTGCTCAGTCATCTGCTTTTTGCCCTTCTTTGCATAATCCTCGCAGGCTGCCATCTGTAGCTTTAACATGGTTCTCACGCCACACAGGGACCTCTCTGGGGTTTTCCCTCTGTCTCCCTAACGGGGGGCACTGTCTCCCGGTCCTCTCCCCTTCATCACTGCATGCAGTGAGAGGATCTCTGGAGGTCTGCCTGGCTTTAATTCATCCAGACCAGTGGTCCTGAGGGTTGACCGGGAGGTAAAACCAGCCGTTGTGAAGTGAGCCATCACTCACACGCCTACTCCTCTCCACTTCCTCTTCTCCTTTTGTCTGTCACTCCGTTCTGTCTTTCCTATGGCCGAATGTATCTATTCCCGTCCTCTTCGGTGCTTTTTTCTAGACGCACTCCCAGTGCCCCGGTCCTTGAGCCTCTATCTCTATCTGTACCAGCACATCAAAACAAACTATAACTCAAGATGGACCACCGCAGCCTCCCACCAGTTCCCATATAAACACAGAGGAGAGAGAGAGGAGAGGAGAGAGAGAGGAGAGGAGAGAGAAGAGGAGAGGAGAGGAGAGGAGAGGAGAGAGATAAGGATGGGAGGGAGTGGGAGGGCTTGGGAGGGAGTGGGAGGGCTTGGGAGGAAGCAAATGGCAAGATTAAACTGACATAATGAGAGAAAATGAGAGAGATAGCAGCTAGAGCAAATACAGGAGGTTGACAAGGAGGGGACGCAATGACAGCTGAAAAAAACTGGTTAGGTGAGAGGCACGGGAGGGTGTAAAAAAGGGAATATGAAGCACACCTAAAAGATGTGGCGCTAGAGAAAGGAGGAGAGGAAGAAAAGGGGGATGAGTGCAACAAAAAAAAGAGAAAGAGAAGTGACTGACTCAGGAGGGAATTGATTAGCGGACTGGAGCTGGAGACATTCCTACAAAGCCGACGTACCACAGAGAGGAAAGAAAAGGGAAGGGAAACGAGTGGAGAGAGAGGGAGAGAGAGGGTGAATGAAAGAAAAGGCTCGAGCGCGGTCAGGGGAAATGCAGAAAAGTGAGATGAAAGAGTAAACTGAGGAAGGGTTGGAGGGAGGGGAGGATGAGCATATTGGCAGACAGTAATTTGAGGCTGGTCATAGGGGAGTAAGAGAAAAGAGGGTGAGGGTTGGGAGGGCTGCAAAAAATAAGCACACATACACACACACATATACGGACTAGGTTATGCTTTGCTTTCATAATAAAAACAGAGTGATCCAAGGCAGAGCTGCCCTCAGACGAAGCACAGCCACTTCCCACCAGTCAACCAGGAAGTGTATCCAGGCACAGGATGCAACAACAGCCAAGACTGCAACACTGCCTCTCAGCATCGCACCGCATGCATTTAATGACATGGTTTGAAGCTTGCAGTCAAGATGGAATCATTCCGCTGCTCTCTACAACTGATGCTGTTCAAAAGTGAATCAGAGTGACCATATTTTTGTCTTCTTGTAATGTCATTTAGACTCCATTTACACAGGTCCAGTAGAGGTGTGTTGTCTGGACAGAGCAATCTGATCTGAGGCCTCTGCATTAACGCATGGTGTTGAGTGTTGCTGTTCCTGCAGCCTGTGGATGTTTCAACCAACATGTCAGAGGAAGCGATGCTGCTGTATGGGCTTTACTTATCTTTCTTTGCAGTGGAAGGCCTTGTTTACAGCGCTTTGCCAGGAATCTTGAGATATCGAGGAAGATTAGTAGATGACCTTTAAATGTTTTGCTCTGCACTGGTGGCATTAACTCCTGACTGGGCTCTGACTTGAGCCAGGCCACCTCCAGCCTAATCTGATGATTTATTTTCTTGTCCACATAACATGCTGAGATACAGATTTCATGTTATCGCAAGATGCAAATGGCGAAAAAAGTCTGCAATATATGCATATTGATAGCATCTTTGTATCCATGCTAGCAGGACGGCTGTAACGATGGCAAGGCCCTTCATTCTACCACTTTGGTCGAGACTGTTTCATTGTCGTGACATGTTGTGTAGAGACATTCATGGTCCCCAGAGGATGGATGCTACTCATTATTCATAGCACCATCATCAGGACAATTTTTTGGTTTTAGATAAAAAGGCAGCATAGACACAACACCACTGTCTTCATCAGTGGAACTGAGGTGGAATTACAATCACACACTAGCACCCTGATCAAAAGGCTCTACTTCCTATGGAAAAATTAGGAAGGCTAAATTCTAGTGCCAGATTTTGGTCAAAGTTTACAGAGAAGCAATAGAAAGCATCCTGACTGGAAACATGACGAATTGGCATAGATCATGCACGGCCCAGGACAGGAAGGCTCTACAGCTGGTGATTAAAACCGCCCAGAAGATCCCTGCAACCATCTACAAAGCATCAGAGACATCTGCGAAGCCAAAGGATACTAATAGATAACATCTACCCACAGCCACAGTCTGTTCACCCTGCTGCCATCTGGCAAAACATACAGAAGTATCCACTGCCATAACACCAGACTATGGAGCAGCTTCATTTCCCAGGCCGTGTAACTCCTCAGATCATCATCAACGTGAGCTGAGTAGTCAGCTGACTCACATGTAAGAGTGCCCCTATAATGCTGTACCTGTACGGCCAGCAAATAGACTGTGTCTAAACAGTAATATGACCAAACAAAACTTAAAATGGCATGGATTTCAGTGCAGTGTAGAGCAGTATTATGCAACAACCTGCAGACAACTTATAAAAGTCTTCGATTCACAAACTCAGCAATTCATAATCCTGCGGGGATATGACTTTAGTGGCTGTTTCTATCCAGATTACGAAGCTGCAGCCAACACCACAACGGGAGTCTCATGCTAGTGGAGAGGCGAGGAATGTTGAACGAGTCAGCCCGGGCCATGAATGAAGCACAAATGAGGGCTGACTAGATCCCCTCCGCTTTGTTCTGCCCTCCAGCCAAGGAAACACCAAAATGACTTGTTATTCTTGCGCTGCAGCCAGAAACCGCTCGATGTCTCTCATTTGGGACAATGATCGTTCTTTCCCCGACTTTCACATATCGCAGCAGGGCTCAGATTGGCTTCAAATGTGTGTGTCAATCCGCTAATACGCACAAAGCTAAATATGAACTCGGCCATACACACACTCGCTTATCGGAGGAATGTTCTGGGCCGAGAGGTATTTCCTGATACGAGGGAATGGTTCGATCTGATTGTGTGTGTGAGTGTGTGCGCATCTGTAGTGTGTCCCAAAGAAGAAGAAGAAGAAGAGGCCTATGTTGGGAAAGAGACTGGCAGGGCCCTCGTTTAAAGCAGGCAAGCAGGTTTTACAACCAGCTGAGGAATGTAGACATGAATCGACTTTTTATTGTTTTAGACCGAGCAGCGGTGGGCTACCAGCAGCAACTATCTCTATTTCTACCACATTTGAAGGTCTCTGCTCTCATTTAGCTTGATGTCATAGTGTCTGTGTCATTTGTTGTCCTCTGGTCCACCTCTCTGCTTCTGTACTCAACCCTGCCTCCTACAAAAACACATGCACGTACTAATTTGAGTGACCAAATGCATTTTTTGCACCTATTTGCAGCCTGGATCATGTTCACCAGCAATGTTTTTCTAGTAACGGAAGTGTAGCGCTCCTGTACCTCAGAGGAGTCACAGGAGGTCAGTGTGGATGACTGAGGCATACAAAGCACAGGAATTTGACGCTGGGGACCAGGGTTTTGGTTAAATATGGAAAAATCAACAGTATACTGCACTATTTGGTGCTTGAAATCAGTATTCAACTAAGGATGAGATCTGTCACTGAGTGCTCTGGGTTTCTCGCACATATTGAATCAAAATGTTAATTTGGATGTCAAGAGTTGCACTCAAATTTAACACAGTGACAGTTATACTGTATTTATGTATGTTTCATGTAAATCCTTCCTAGTTTTATGGATAAGCTGATAGAATGTCTCCTACATAAATTGAATTATTCCATCATACGGTTTATTTATTAATATTGTTGACGGTAGAGCTCAAACAGTAAGTCGATCAACAGAAAACTAATGTTAAAACTATGTTGAAAATCTGTGCATCCTTTTTTCTCGATGTTTTGAGGTTCTTTATTGTGATTGCTGCTTTTCTTTGTACCAAATGATATTAAAATCAGTGTCTTTGGGGTTTAAACTTTCAGATCAAACAAGCTATTGAGTTATTATTTATATTTATCTATATATAATTGGCATCTTTCACAAAAGGTGTTTCCCTTCGTCCATGGATGTAATCATAAAACTGAATAGTGCATTTCAGGATGGCACCCCATTCTTTCCTGTGAAAGCTCTTCAATGCAAAATGAATGTTCAGGCTTCGAGGTCTTACCCATTAGAGTCGTTCTGCCATCCCGCCGGTTGAGAGCATTTCCTTCAGAGACTTCCTCTGGCTGATCCTGCTGATTTCCTTTTGGCTCCCAAACACATGAATGGGCTAAAATGATTTACCGATACGGCTTTTCAAAATGTTTCAAATGTATGTGGATTCAATTTAAGTCGAAAGCGTCATAAAAAATGTATTTATCATTTCACAGTGTTTGTGTGGGAAATAATGCGGTCGCAATCCCTGAATCACCACTTAGCCCAGTGCTGTTGTGTGGATTATAACCATAGAGTGTCTAGAATGTTCTTGTAGAACGTCCATCAACATATTATGTACTTGATACATTTGTGTTGTGTTTCACGTCTGCAGATGGAAATATGATGAAACTGTGTTTAGGTAAAGAAATCTCAAATAGGTCTGCGACCGCTGGTTTTGTGTGCATTTACTTACTTTTATGTTACATTTTGAAGTGCTTGTGAGTGTCCCTGTGTGTTTGCATAGCCTATAGTATGATATATATGTTTCGCTGCAGTACGAGTGTGTGTTTGCGTGTAGCTAAGTGTGATGGATGACTGTGTCTAAGCAGTAGCGTTGAACGCTGAGCCGGGAGAGTGCGTTAGGGGTCGACCAAGGCCGTCCACCAGTGTTACACTCTCTCTCTCCCAACACGTATAGTAGCATGTCAGCTATGATAAAGCTAGCCTACACAGTGCAGAATTCCCTCAGGTATACTTAGCGAGGCAAACCTGCCTCACACACTCAGTCATTACACAAGGGAGGAAGTGTGTAAAGACAAGGCGCGTATACGACACACACACCCCAACCCTGTATAACCCAGCCAGGTCAGGCAGCACACTCACCATACATTATACTCCTTTGCTGGAATATACACACACACACACACACACACACACACACAGACGGGAGAATAGAATTGACTACATAGTTACTCATCCATATAGAATAGTCCCAGCCAGTTTGTCAGTGGGACAGCAGGGTTGTGTCAGATTTTCAGTGGCAGTGAATGATGGCGTCCCCTCACACAGCCAATCCATCACACACACGACGCACACACACACACACACACATCATAAAGTGAGAATACAGAGCTTTAAGCTGACCAACGTTTCAATTTAACAGTTATTTTCTTATGGAAATAAACCTACATATATGTTTCAACCAACTAAATAGGCATGCTC
>OMLP01046052.1:13801-28703 GCA_900302685.1 Spondyliosoma cantharus
CTGTGAGACCGGCTTCCTGTCACCAGCTCTCACACAGTATCTTTGCTTATTTATTTATTTTCCACAGTTCCCCTACACTGTTTGTGTGGTTTTGTTTGTTTGTTTGTGTGCGCGCGTGTGTGTCTGTGTGTGTGTGTGTGTGTGTGTGTGCGTGTGTGTGTGTGTGTGTGTGTGTGTGTGTGTGTGTGTGTGTGTTACCTGGAAGAAGAGGCTGTCTCCACACTGTCTCCAGAGGACTTCAGAGCGGGGTTTGTTCTGACAGTACTTCTCATACACCTGGAGCTCTTCTTTCTGCCGACACAAAGGCACGTCAAAGTGAAGAGAGGGCCTTCAACCAGCGCCTCCAGCTCCTGGTCCGATTTACCCAGTAAACCCTCTCACACATCTGGACCCAGTACTGGAAACACTTCACAGTCTCTTGGGTCAATTAGTTCTGTGCTTCTACTGGCGGCCGACCTTGGCGGCTCATATAAAATCATTCAGATCGTTGTCGACAATTTAAAACCCATCTGGTCATCGCGGCTCGCACACGTACCCTCGGCTCAGTTATCCAGTCATGGCTGACAAGTTGCCATATTATATTGCTGGTAAGTGCCACATATTATTGGTTTCTGGTAAGTCTTCATGGTAATTGCTCTCCAGTAAGTGCTGCCACACTCGCTGCATCCTTGTAATTGTTTTTCTTTCTTTTTTTTATTGCATCCTGTTGATAATCTCTGTCTCACTGATGGAAGTTCCTCCTCATTGCGTGACCTTACTGCAACTCAAGTTGTTATTCCTTTTACATATTAATGAAAAAATAAAGCTTCATATTATGTACTGTCTCTAGAAATCTGCTCCGCCCCCTGAGGTAATGAGGTGACACTTCCCTTTACGCAGGGCGTCACAACCATTACTGAAATATGATGTTACAGCACTTCCTGTGTCAGTAAACTCATTTTATAATCCTTTAAGCATATTTGAAATATACTTGAGTAAAAGTGTGAGGTAACGAAATGGAAAAACTGCTGTAAAATACTTCGTACTCAGGTTTTGTTACTGTCCATCACCGTTTCTTCGCGACTCACCCTTTTCAGAAAACAGGTTCCCACCAGCTCTGGTTTCTCGGCACTGTTCTCCAGCTCCCTCAGAAAAGTCCTGCAGGTGATTAATGAACAACATGAACATGACGCACATTTGCAATTGTTAATCTGGCAGAGCAGGAAACCAAAATTAGCGAATGCTTAAATGCCAGTGATCTATGAGGATATTTCAGCCAGTGCTGCTTCGATTTTTAACTTCAAATCTTTAAATCTATGAAATGCAAAACCACAAGAGTTGTAAATAATCCCCTGTAGTCTAACACCGAAGCTCCACTTCAGACTTTTAGCAGTCGCACCTCAAAGAGATGAGAATCTGTGCTGACAAGTAGAGAAACAGAGAGGAGAAGAGAGGTGAGACAAAACAGGAAGCAAGAGAGACGGGAAAGGAAGTACAAGAAGAAAGAGAATGGATGAGATAAAGGATGGGAGGGAGAGGAGGAACGAGTGTTTGGTTCAGGCCTTCAGGGAGTCTAATCTGCCTGGAACGCCTGTGATGTCTGTGAATCCTTCTGCTTGTTGCTTTGAATAACCGTCTTGTCGACACACATACATTCAGATCTATAAATTACAGAGCGAGGCGGCGATTTGAGGAAGTAAACACAAACTCAGCCCCAAACATTCACGACTCCAGTCTCCGCCAGGAAAGGGCGCCGACGACACGTTGCAATATGTTAAAGCTCATCTGGAATCGTTCAAATATCAGCTGGAGATGAATCACAGATTTAACACTGAGGAGCTGAAAACTCTGCTCGCGACACAGCCAGCAAACGTTTGTGTTGTTATCCGATGGAGTGGAAGACTCAATCACTGACATCTCAGTCATCTTGAAAATGATCACAAATATCTATAACGACTATTTGAATGGCTACACGTCTTTTTCAGGATGTCTTCTCTCGACCCTCCGAAGCAGCACCAGGTCTCAGCTGATGACTCTGGATACAGAAACATCCTACGACTTTATACTCGAGACACAAAAGGAATGTCTGAAAAAATGTAATCAAATCAATCCTATCAAAGGGCGACAGTTATGGAAACACTACCTGAATATCTCTCCTGGGAGTAAAAGAAGTGTAAATATGCTTAAGTAAGTAAATATGAAGGTGACCTACTATTTTAAAATGTAAACTATGTGCAAACAGGAGGAACACTGAACAGCCAAACACACTCAACCGCCACGGCAACAATGGAAATCTCATCATCAATAAGATTTCGCTGGTTACGATAAAGTATCAGCGGCGTCAGCTGGGAGTCTTTATATAATACATTTGTTCTGCTCCTCTCACTATTTGAGCGGAATATCCTTTAAGTCCGAATGTTTTGATTGACAGGAAGACAGTATTTCTGTCTGTGTGTGTGTGTGATCGCCTTCAGCAAACAGTCGAGCTGGAAGGCAAACGGTGGAGAGACGGATGTAGAGCTTAGAGGGAAGACGAGTGTCAGAGAGTGAAAACACGTTTGTCTGAACGACAGCTTATGTTGTCCTTCATTTTTATTTAGACTAGACATCATAAATGTTTGTAACTTGTGTGTAGACTACTTTAAAACCACTGTGATGTGATAAGAAGATTTAACAAGCGTATCAGGATGACTCCACTCCTGACGACTGATCTCAGTGTTTCCCAGACACAGTGTGATAGATGGCACGGCGGTGAACAAAATACATTCCACCTACCTGTTGTGAAATTCATATATCTCCGGCAGGTTGCCGAACAGCACATCCCTTTTGTTCTCCAGGGACGGCGGGATGAGGTGGCTGAGCTCTGAGTTATCCAGCTCTGCAAAATAGCCCTGAGGTGGAAGATGATGAGGAGGAGGAGGAGGAGGAGGAGGAGGAGGAGGAGGGTAGAAAAAGAAAGCAGAATTAGACATAACTCAAGTGGCAAGGCAGCAAACATCTAAAACATCTAAACATTTCCACTTGAGACTTCTGTCCAGCTGCAGTCCTGCAGATTGACATCTAACGGTGATGAGAATTAAAGACTTGTTTACACCGACACATCACGCTTTGCTCGTGCGATCAAATCAAACCGTTCGGTCAGAATCAATGCGGTCCTGCTGGAGTTCATCACTTCACGCGTTTGTAATCCAACAAAAAAACTGACGGAACAACAACTCGACCCAGGAGATCATATGAAGGTCAAACACTGACAGGAGGGAGGAAAAATGTAGTGTTCTTTCTACTGAAACACAATCAATGCAGGTATTGATCTCATTGAGAGTCAGGTATCAGGAAACCAAGTGGCTCCAAACTAATGGTGTATGACCAATAATCAATAAACCTTTTTAGATAGAAAAGGCGGCACATTTGCTCCAAGTCAAAGGAGGCAATGTGCCGCCTTGTCTTTCTAAAAGCGAGGTGTAATATTCCTCCTTTTCCAAAAGCCTCCACTTGGCCTCCTCTGGGGTAAACATGTGACGTGACGTGAAGCAGGAAGTTGGGCAGTGACGAGTTTGTCTTCAAAATAAGAGCTTTACATTGAACCCCATTGGAGTTTAGAACTGGGTTCTTAGCGGGGGGCTTTTAATTTGAAAGTAGCGACCGTTCGTAGCTCGCCGCTACAACAACAAGCGGACACAACCAAACAGCTACAGAGACGAGGAGACGCAGCATCTCCTGGATCTCAGCGGCTTTCCAGTTGCTCATGTTGACGTCCGCGGATGAAGTGATGGACTGACTTACCGCCTTCTGTCTAAATCTGCGGACCTAGCCGCAAAAAAGACGGCCAATTGGCGGCTTGCTGCGCAGTAAAAAAAACGGCTTCTGTTCAGAGTAATTGATCAGACGCTCAGCGCTCTATATTGAAGGATTAGCTCGGCACATATGTTGGAATTGAATATGTTTTTCGATGTACGTAAGCAGTAGATCGTATTCACATGGCGGCTGTTTTCCTCTTTTGTCACACTCAGGGTTGTAAGTCACATAAATATAGTGAGTCTGAGAAACCACAACTGTTCCACAGATTCTCCACTGATCAACACCTGAGAAGACGATTGATAATGAACATTCATTCGGCCATATTTTAAGGTTAAACAACATATTTGATAACCCGTTAGCTACCATTAGACAGCTGCTAACATCAGCGTTCAACCACTTGTGTTACATGATGAATATTAATTCTTGTTTATTTAATGTTAGCGAACATATGCTAAAGTTAGCTACAGTCTTGCTCTAGCTAATGGGTTGCCAACTACGTCTTGATTGCTTTTCATTTCATTATCCAGTGTCCATTCGCTGCTGATCAATTGAGAGACGGTGGGAAAATGTAACTAAAATGAAAACTGTACCTCCATGATACTCTGCAGTTCCTCCACGTACAGCCGCTCGGTTTCAATCAGCTCAGTCATGATGTGTCTGCAGAGAAAGAAAGGAAGAACATTAATGTATTAATCTATCCAGTGGGGTCCGATGGGGAACTTTTTAAACGGACAAACCCACTAATGGATCACCAACTAGCGTTTTAATGTCAGTGAAGTGCTCTTCGGCCACACCAGCCAGTCCTCGCTGTGGCCGAGCAACCGCTTGCAGAAGTTGTCCGCTTGGACCCACTAACTGGATATTGACAACAACATGATAACTCAAATAATGGCTTTCTCAATCTTTGCACAGCAGTAATGGCACCAGAGTGTTTTGCGGGCGTCGGGGGATGAACAGTGAGATCAGACTTCATCAGGGTGGGCAAATGTGGCACCATTACAAAAGGGAAACATGGTTTTTTTTTATTATTTCACGGTGCCTCCTCTACATCGCTAATTGCATCATTACCCTGATGTTACTTAATCACTTTGCAAGACATCAGGAAACTGAACATCCATGTTGAACTTTCGTGATTCAATAATGCATCGAGAATCCTTCCACTCGGAGGAAGTGGACTTTATAGCCCTGTTAGCTCTAGGAAAGACCTCTTGAGACCGTCTGTCCAGACTGAGATAAATGATGAAGTACAGATGACGCAACACAGACTGGAATAAAGTACAAACTAAACTAACGAGGGGATGAGGTGCTGGTGGAGGGAGGCGGAGAAACACAGGTGGGGGTAGAGAGCTGATGAGGATCGCTGGGCTAACAAAGGTGATGCGTTGAAAAGTCACCACGAAACCTTGAAAAACCCGTTAAACACGAATAAAATAGGATAAAAATAATAGAACCATGACTTAGATGTCCACAGATAAATAAAGTTTCCTTTCTTCCTGAGGAGGTTTAAAGTTTTAAAGAAAGAAATCACATAAACTACTATGTAAAGAAAAGCAAGTTGTTGGATTTGTCTTTGCAGAAGGTGAGACAAGTTGCCCATCACATCCGTCTTCATTTCAAACACGAGCTCTGTTATCTCATTTTACACTTTGATCGGAAGGCTGAGCTGAGCAGGGACGTCTGATGATTCACCAGGAAATCTGCTCTCTGTTCTCAGAACATGCTACAGTAAATGGATCATTGTTTATCTGCAGCGGTTTCTCACAGCTGTAAATCTAAGAGAGCAGGTTTACAGTGCAAATGGGAGTAATGTCCTAATCAGACATGATGACTTCCACCCCTACATCAGAGTGGACAGTCTTGAACTTATACTCCATTGACTTGGAGATGCAAATCTAATGACGGACGCAGCGGCACCGCAGATGTTGTCTCTTTTCATTCCACACATTCTTCTTCCTTTTCTAAACCTGGTCGCCGACATTACCCACAAGGAAACTCTCGCACCCGAGTCAGAGATTTGTTACTCGAGACTTGAGACGAGCAAACCCAAACCCCATTTCTAACTTTTAACCCTCCCTCTCGCTTCAGAGTGCCGCTTTCCCCTCAGAACAGAAGCTAGTTAGCTAGTTAGCTACAGAGACATCAGCAACTAGTTCAGGTTGTTTTGTGGTTGTTGTAAAGAAAATGACAATAATTCATTGAAAACAACTGAGAATTTGAAGTGTGCGCCACGAAGCCTTGTCACTCCACCTCACCCCTCTTTCCCAGCATGAATGCGCAAATATGGGGGAAGGGGCGAGGAGTGCTCGGGGTTGGGCCTCTCTGTAAAACATAGATAACGCTGGTGACATCATCAGGCTTGTCATGGGCTGAGTAGCACAAGTGTTCAAACCTAATTAAAATGTAGTTTTGAAGTCAGAATTGAAGTGAACCTTTCAGCTTTTTCCGGAGCTTTCCACCACATCCTCGATCCACCGGGGAAGATGAATAGATGCGGTTAAAAGCTCTGGAGAAAGCTTGTAAGTTATCTGGGGGTTTTTTCAGCCTTCATTATGAAACCAAAGAATGGTTTGTTTCATGCACACACACCTAGAGATGTGCTCAAAGGCTGTCTGATGTACACATCATCAATAAAGCTCAGCGTAACGGCACGAGTCGCTCCAATCCGTCGTATCACGCGAACGTACAGGAAACTGGAGGAACTCGTGCAGCCGAAGACTTTTCAGGTGTCTGTGTTTTCGAAGCTGCGCGTCTGACTCGCAGACTGTAACTGAATCGCTTCTCTCTAACCTTGTTATAACTAAGAATGTGCACAAGCACAGGGACACAAAGGGCCAGTCTTATGTGCTGCTCTCTCACAAAACGCTCACAACATGAGTGCTGGCACTGATTTGTACAATTTCACACATGTTCTCGTGCACAAACACGGACTTCTCCTCAACCTGAAAGCATAATTAGGTTTATTGCACATGATGCACGGATCAGCTGATGCAACCTGGAGGACAAGCACTCTATATATTGTTGCAGATTAGTTAATATTAAATGAATGTTCTTTGCCAACAGAATTAGTCGCAAGTGAATGAATACTGACATTTCACTACTTTAGACTTCTGGTATTGAACTCGTACGTTATGGTTTTGGTACCTGGCAAAATATGTCTTTTTCAAATTCTCTGATTTGTTAAAGGACAAGAAAGTCATGTCATAGTTTCACATGTTCCTCCCACCTGTCCAACACCTTTCTGTCTTCATAGAGTCGCGCCGGAACGAAACCTTAAACCCAGAACTAAGTTAGCCTCCTCGTCTCGGTGTCAGTTGGTGCTTTGACATTAGATTTTTTACCGCTGATGATTTAAATGACGCTTCAACAATCATAACAGTGGTGTTTAACTGTGAAGACTGTCTTGCTTAACAAAACGGGGAAGTATCAAGTATCATAACCTTGTTTGCTGCAATAACCCAAAATCTCATCGACTTCATGTCGAGGGAACCAGGGTGACTAACTTCCTGATTAGCCCACTAACGTCTCCCTCTGTACTCGTGCTGCTGCTCCTCTTACATTAAAATGTAGTAACAGAATCAATATTTCAACATAATACTGTATTAGTATTGCAACAGTGACATGACACCTTCTACTTTATGCCCACATATATTCAAAAATATATTCCGACCCTTCGATTATTCTCCAGTTTGAGTCACGACCGGCCTCAATAATCCCTTCCATCTTTCTTTTCTTCAGGCTTATCAAATTTAAATGATAGAGTAAAATAGAGTTTCATTGGCTGCAAGTGATCCTAATTGCGTTTCAACAGTTTCCTGTTTACTGAGGTTTCAGATTGCGAGCGTAGGAGAGGGTTTACTGTCTCTCTCTGAGGTTACAGTGGCGACAGGCACTGGAACAAACATTTAGGACTAATATCCGTCTGCTGTTCTTGTGGTGAGCATTATATCATATTATATTATATTATTTCTGCATGGTTTTCCATTTTTTTTGCCACTTTACTCTCTAATTGTGGCATAAAAGTTCCAGTTCGTGTGATTCAGGGGCAGAATTGAAATCTAACGGCCGTAATTTACACCCGAAACACCTGAAACTAAGAATCGACACACTAATATCAACGCCACGTTGCAGCAGCCTGTTCTCACTTCCAATCTGTCAAACACATACAGCAGCCGTGTTGCTGGTTACCCCTCTGTCCTCACTTGTTGAGTGAGGAAGCTTAAAGAGCAAGAAAAGTCTGAGTCAGTGGGGAAGTCAGGGTGTTCGGGTGAGTCATATACTGGACTTTCCGTCCCGTTTGCAGCCAAGAGTCAGGAGCGATTCAATCTGAAGTCACTGGATGTGACGTACGTAACTTAACATGCGTGTGTTTTACATTACGTGACTGACTTCTTATTCACGTGTCTCATTTAAATAATCAGATCCAGATCATTTGACAGCTATACGGACTAATCTAAAGGACTTTATTTGCAGGTAAAACTAAAAGTGGGAACAATCGTTGTGCAGGAAACGCGTGTGGCTGCACAGTAAAAAACTGTGGGCGTACAAATCGTGTACAGGTGGTAGTAAAGACTTTAAAGAAGACATATGATAACCTGCACAGTCGACCCACACATCCTGCAGGTAACAGGAACCAGAGCCAAGTAGTCTTGTGCCAAAACTTCATGAAATCCAAAAGTCATGAAATGTAAACTGTTTGTACTGTGTGGGGCATCGACTACCTCATTTAAAACTGAAATTCCTCTCATGTGCCGCCGCACATAAATACTGACAGTGTGTGTGAAAGGAAGCACAGATAGAGGGAGGTGGGATCGAGTGAGGGGAAAGAGGCGCCTCGTGGTTCCTCCCCCTCTGCAAGATACACCCACTTCACACACACTGTGCCTCTCTCGCTCTCTCACACACACTCACAGTTGGACCTTCAGGGCAATCAGAGCCATATTTGAAGCGCTGCCGAGTTGCTGAAGTGGACTACTGCGTCTGACGCGGAGAGAGGGTGGGGGAAAAAGTGAGAAGAAGAAGTGGCGGTGATGGTGAAGGAGAAAGAGAAGCAGCTGGGAAGAGCGAGGCAGAGAAAGTGAGTGTCACAGGTAGACAGAAAGAGGGAGAGTTTCCAGGAGCTGAGCTGAGGAGAGGAGAGGGGTTTATCTGTACTCCACCCCACACATGGACTGGACTCAAAAACAGCCCGGTAAGCCAGCAACACATAGTGTGAGTGTGTGTGTGAGTGTGTGTGTGTGCGTGCTAAAGGGTGTTGCTCTAAATGAGGTCTATAATACCTTCCAGTGTTCAGGGCTAAAGGTGTCAGCTTGCAGCAGCAGACTGACAGAGTTAAGAGAGGTAAGAGAAGGGGGAGCAAACAAACAGGCTGCATGTGTCAAGATGAACTCAAAGCTTCTTATTTTTTTTTTTTCTCTCTCCGGGTCTCTGTTGGAAGGTTGCAGCGAGGTGGAGAAAGGATGAATCAGGCTGAGGCTATGCGGGCTGGGGTCAGCAGGAGCACGCAGAGCAAACAGAGTGTAAAAGCTGGCAAAGCCTGAAGAAACTCACGTGACAGAAAGTCGTATAAAGTAGTCGTGAAGTGGTTCAATCTTCACCTGAGTAACCCGAGTGTCTTGTGTACAGTTAGTTTTCAGTTGTCTAAATGTTCTTTATCAGTCTTTTTTTTTTTTAGGTACGAGCTGCACCCCAGGACTGGATAATAAAATACGAGCTGTGAGGCCGAAATGATTTATGGAAGAATTTAATCTGTCGGTGTTAAAAAGAAGCTGCTCTGTGGTCTGGTGGTGCGACTCTGGATACTTCTGTATCGCTCGCCAGACGGCAGCAGGGTGAACGGTATCGGTACGCGTCGGGCTCTCCTCTGCAAAAAGTTGGTTACCATGACGGATTCTCTGTAAGGTCGATTCACAGCATAAAACGGTGTGTCATCGTGACAGCAACTACACGAGCGACGGCTGAAACTGATTGCACAATTTGTTTCTGGCCGCCAGTTCTGCTCCTGGGTTTTGTCTCGGCGTGTTTTAGTTTTATGTTTGTCGTGTTGATGAAAGAAATGCGCTGACTCAATAGTTGTTTAATCTGTTTGACAGCATACAGCAACCAGGACAGTCGCGTCCATTCTGTTAATGTTTGCCATCGTATTTGTTGTCACCAATCGAGCTCTGCCAGGAACAAACATCACCGTACCTGCGTTTGCATCGGTGAAAAGCCTGACGCCGTGGACCTGGATAGATCTCGACCTGAGATAAAGAAAGCTTTGTTCCTCGTTTCATTGTTTTCATTCATCATGCTATAGGCCGAGAACAAGAAACACTGCTACCCTATCCCGCAACGCTGTCCTGAGAGGATTTGTATAAAAGAATAGAGGTTGTGGCCTTCACTTATTTTACTGTAAAACTAGAACAATGTCTATTTCTATTTAGTGGTTGTGGAATTTCCCACATGGAAACAGTACAGAGCCTCTGCTGCAGCACGGCGGATGTTGGGTGTTGGTCAGTGGGAGGAGGATTTTGTTTTGATGGAAATGTTACTCCTACTTTCATTAAAGCCGGTTCTGATGGCTGGTTCCCTCCCGCCTCCGTCTGCGCGTCTTCAAAAACAAGAGAAGGCTGACACTTCTGTTTGGAGTTCAAACCGACAACCAACCAGCCGACCAGTCAGATGAAACTCTCTTTCAGCTTCTTTAAACCTCGCCCTCTCTTTCTTTCTCTCGTCTGAGCAGCAGGTGCAGCAGTTTGTTTTCTCCTCCGGTCATTGGAAACATACGAGGACTAACGTTTGTTGCCTCCACCTGTGTGCGTGTGAGAGTCCGGTGAGGATGTTCCTGCCCATATTATCGACAGCGTGCAGTTTAGACTTCGCCTTTTTCCACTGATCCGTCTCACGAGGGAAGGTTTCACACTGGTTGCGTCACTGTGGCGACTTCTGCTTTCAGTTAGGAGTTGTAAGGAGTAGGTTGATGGTAAAAAACCTGATATTTCATTTGACAGGTGATGTGAACTGACAGGTACGCCCGTCATCTGACAGCGAACGCCCGGCTTCATTAATCCTGACAGGAGAAGTCACAAGTCAGCTGAGTGAAATCAGACCGAGCCGCAGTGTCTGACTTTACTTTGGGCTGTACGTCTGTAGCTTTTACTGTGCGCCCGCATATGATTACTCACTTTTACTTTGTCCTACAAATAAAGTCCTTCAGATGGTCTGTGTGACTGTCAGCTGGTTCCTAACTCGCTGACTACATGCTGGGACAGCTGATGCGGCGCTGCAGACACTTCTAATCAATTTGTGGCAGGCGAGTCACCAGAAGTGTTAAACTCCCGTTGAATAAACATGTGCGGCCGCAGCCTGAATAACACAAATATTCTGCATGCCTGTAATATTTCACCCCGGTGACCAATATCACACATCATGAGGGGAAGCGAGACTGCGTCGAAGTTTGCATGTTGCATGTTACACAGCTCGACGTAGGAAGTGCTGTGATCTGTCCTCTCTGCTCGGAGCCGCAGTGAAAAGGTCCCTCTGTTATTTATTTGCTTAGCATTCAAACTCGAGCCTCATTTGCAAAGCAGGTCGGGTCTCGTAAACAAAATTCACACTGGCTCGAGTCTCGTCTCAAGTCCGGTTTCAGTTCCTGTCAATTTCAGCGTAGTAAGCTGAACTCGTCTGTATTGTCTGCTGCAGTGTAGGAAAAATGTTGGTTGGGTCATCTGAGCTGTTCAAGCATAAAAAAAAAAACTGCTCGGTGTCAAATATCAGCACCTGAACATTGATATCCATCCATGTGTAAAACTCACATTATGTTCCCTCTCTGGAGAAACACGCTGCCGCTCTCCAGAGAGGGTTTCAAATTTTAAGATGACCCATTTGCTGTCGCGTGAGTTAACATCACTCGGGCCGAACTTTAGTTCCACAGAAGAAAATGAATTAAGTGCTTTCATCGTGTTATCGTTGATCAGTTGTGCATCCCGCTGCTGAGAGGCTTCTTGAGAACTCCTGCAGGGGAAAAAAAATGCAAGTTCTGACGAGACACCAAGTCGTGACAGAGCCTGCGTGGACGAGGCAACATCACAATCTGCTCTGCAGCCTGAAGCTTCACAGAACACTCCAAAAGAAAGAAATGATCAAACTAAAGGACATAAATCAGATGAGCTTGCTGACAGAGTGTGAGCAGATACGATGAAACTGACAGCAGCTCTCGGTTAAAACAAAACCGACGTCACTGAATGTTGCACAACCGAGGCCTCAGACGTGACGACTTTCACTGTGGTTGTACTACACGAGACATTCTTACCACCAGTCTCCTGCCAAAGGAAGTACTTCTAAAAACATAACTACCCGTTTTTGCAAGCACCTAACCCACCGTCCCCATCAGCAGAATAAGTGTTAGCAACTCTGCATTCCACACATTTTTTTGAATCTCACGTCATGACGGCGTCGTGCTTACGGTCTGCAAAGGTTTAGGTGCAAAAACCACTTGGCTTGGATTCAGAAAATATAAAAGTTTTGGTCTTATCACCCCAAAACATGACTGGAAATCTCAGAACTTCCCATCAAAAACATACACCGCATCTCCGTCTCCAGTAAACTTTGACGCGTACGGATGTGAACGAATCAGGGAGCAGAAACAGACGAGTGAGTTTCTGTAAGATGACTTTTTATTACCGGTTCTAGAGGAGCGATATCAAAGGAGCATCACAGATACTGATGCCTTTCATCAATACGATCAGCTACAGGCACAGGTTAATATTGAGCCCTGACATAGTGACTCCTCTCGTGTTGTGTTTAGTCACAAGACCTGTGGATGTCACAGCCGGCCCGCGTGTTGTCAGAGCTCTCCATTGTCGGTTGACCCCGGTGCTCACTCAAAAAAATATGCTGCTGTGGAAATATGTGTTGGGCCTATTGTGTGGCGCCGTTGCACAGACGTCAGCAGCTTCTCCGCTCAGGGGGCTCTGCCGGGCTAAAGCCCCTCTATTGTAGCTCTTTGTGCTGGCTCGGCACTTACATTCACGGCGCCCCCCCGCAGAGTTAAAGACACTCAGTCGACGTGGGGGGAGGGCGGCTGTTTGGGCCGGTGTTTACAGTACACAATGCTGATTTACATGTTTACTGTGTCCACCAGCCGCTCTGTCGTGGCCCCAGTTGAGGCCTTGAACGATTTCAGGAAAATACCACGTCGATACAAAAACATATGAAACATAAACACACGTTCATCTTGTTTTTACACGAAAGGAAAGATGGAATAATGCAGCGGTGAGTTGAAGAGGTCCTACAAGTCGCCTTCTTTTAAAGATTGACATTTTTATGACGCTTATCTCGTGCTGTAGTTGAATTCAGGTGACCTCGTTGTTACGGAACTAATGAAAGAACAACAGCTTAGAAGTGAGCGCTGACCCTGACTGATAGAGGAGAGGCTGCATCCGTTACAGATACAGATTATCAACCCCGCATGTGTTCTCTATAACCCTCCACGTGGCTGACTGACGACCCACTAAAGACTCGATGACGATATAAATAAACACACTTCGCATTGTGTTCCTGTCTTATCGGTCGCTGCTGACACAGACGAGCTATCACACTTCAGCTGTGTACAAGTGATGTTTACTGAAGCATGTTAATGGAAGCAGATCTTTGACTTTCAATATAATTCGACTGCATGTCAGCTGATCATCACGCGTGTGATCTCCTCCCTGCGATCACAGAACCCACATCAGATAAACCACCAATCATACGATTCAAAACGCTGACTGACGACTTAAGCAGAGCATCACTTCTCTGAGGTGGAAATGAGCTCATCTCCCAACTGTGTGTTTGACTCGTTTGTCTTTGCAGCGACAATGACAGGAAGGCGGGTTAAACATGTGAGTGAAACACAAAGGAAATGGGGGGGAGAAAGCAAAGATGGGGGGAGAAAAAGGGGGGGAACGCGTCAACCCGCGACAACAAAAGCTCCACAAACGCACGTCTCAGCCAAGAGAGAGGAACAGGACACCGAGCGCCGAGGCGTCACCAGCAGCTGATGGAGCAGCGAGAGAAGAGTCGTCAGCGCTCAGTTTGACCCCGTCACGCCGTCGCTCATGGCTACTGTTGGATAGTTGGACACCAGTTGGTATCACGCCGACGCTTTGAAGCAACAAAATGTAATTTCCCGGACTAGTTGACCGTCTCGTCAGGCGACAGTGGCGCGTTTGGATCTCGCAGCTCGGATCGGACGGTTACAAAGTCACATGTTGTTGCTTTAACTGCTGCTCTGTGTTCGACTCGTTCCACAGAGAGTGATGCAGCGTTTCATGAGCCACAGTTCAGGGAGGAAGAAGTCACCTGCCGCCGTCGCTCAAATAACACAGCAGGTCCACACAAACAGCTACGCCCAGTGTAACTGCCGCCCAGTTACATTAATAAATATATTAACACTGACTCACGTCGGTTCATTTACAAATATCCACTCAGTGTTACAACATGAAGAGGAACGTCTGTCATTCAACCGCTCCTCTTCCACACACTCGCCAAAAAATATATAGTTTTATTTGACTCATATTTCCATAACCCCTCCCTGCCACCAAACATTTACACTACAGCACTTCATATCCTGAGAAAAGTAAAACCCCAAATGAAATAAGAAAACAATCATCCTGATTATCTCCGCTGAGACATTCTCAAATCTCCTGGACTCTTCAGAGCCACAGCCTCTCTGCAGAGACCAACACGCCTTCCTTCCTTCCAACACGCACTGCAAACCACCTGAAGACACCTGTCTGCTCAAATACCACGTGGTGACGCACGGACCGATCCTCGGCGAGGACGCACGAGTCGCTACGTGTCACGGAGGCGACCGGTCCTTCCAGTCGGCTGATGTGTGTGCTGCTCCACTCTCATTTCTTATCGACACAGATCCGGTGAGTCGCGCTTTTACCGGAGGATCTTCTGATTTTCACGCGTTTTCGTTGGCGCTGCTTTGTTTCTTAAAGAATGTGTCGGTAAGATCTTTACGCGCGGAGCGGCCCCGTGTGCGCGCCGAGGGGAGGATCAAACCCGCGGCCCGCCCTCGTTTGTTCGCCGTCACATGGCAGTAATTCATACAGCAGCTTCAGTATGTTGTGCTGGTGGATTTGGCACGTGAGACTCT
>OMLP01046052.1:28728-45784 GCA_900302685.1 Spondyliosoma cantharus
ATGTGATGAATTAAACTGGAGCGGAAATGATAAATTGATCCAGAGAGAAATAATCTACAGAGACACATCTGGTGTTGTTCCAGCTTCCAGCATCGTACGTTGAATATCTTCAGATTTTAAATGTTTCTGTCCTCCAAACGCTTCTTGAGCTTCAGTTTGTCGCTCACAGATAGATTTAAATCCTTCTTGTGATTCTTTGCGTGTGTTTTAATCCTCACCGGTTGTTGATCTTTCACTAGATTTGTTCTCAACATCCAAAAAAAAACCAAACAACAACCTCCCAAAGGATGATTTGCATCACGTGTTCATTTAAATAGTTTCCAAACATCAGATTATTACAAATATCATGCAGCTTTAACGTCATATTATAAATCAGACAACACACACGCACACACTTAATGTCTGATAATCCATAATGCTGTGTGTTTTCCGTGTATGTGTAACGTATCTGTGAACAAATGTTTTGAATTCTGAACACATGGGGAACTTTTAACTGTGTTTCTTTACTGTTTGCGTGAGACGTGCAGAGCAGCTCATCTTCACACGGGAGGCAGAAACCGGCAGATGTTTGTCACGTTCGCTTGATGACGGTGTAAACAATCACCAGTCGACTCATCGCTTTAGGTCCGATCCCGTCCTGCAGTGCTATCCACAAATCTTAAACTGTGACACCTAAAGTCACAGAAAGTCCAACTAGTACAAGTCTTCATTTTAAAGTCTCTCCTGAAAGCAGACGGCGGACTGTAGACACCTTTGTTGTCTACATGACTCTGATCTTAGTTTCTTTGTCTTCCTCAGGTGCCGTGTGTTGCTGTGATACGCTGACATTACAGTAACCGAGAGGACGAGGAGGAGGAGGAGGACGAGGAGGAGGAGGAGGACGGGGGTGAAACCTGCCCGGAGTTCACGCAAGCGAAGGACGACGAAAGAGCATGTTGAATGTTTGGAGCTGAAGTAAGGACACTGAGCTTCACCTGGAGCTGGTCACTATGAGGGAGTGGAGCTTGTGCTTCATGCAGCGGAGAAAGACCGGTTACAGAGTGTTGAAGAGCCTGACAAAAGCCTACTGGACTTGACAAAGTCAAAAAAAAGAGAAGCCAGCTGGTAGGACAGGAGGAGGAGGAGGAGGAGGAGGGAAGGAGGGTACATGTTAGGCGAGACAGACGATGATGAGGAAGACGATTAGATAGATGAAAGTAGAGCTAGAGGCAGAAGAGTCAAATGAGAAGTCAAGCTCAGGAGTGAAGGAAAGGAGAGATGAAATAGCGTAGTGTCATAAAAAGAGGAGGCCGGTGAGACAGATGAAGATACGGCTCGAGGAGAGCAGAAGTCTCGACAGATCCAGAGGATACGTGCTGCCAGCGTTCATAGATCAGCAGGAATAAGCAGGAGGCACCATGTTCATGAACTTCCGTCGCATCCACAAGTGCCAGTGTGTGCAGCTGCTGACCACAGGCCTGGTGCTGTGCATGGTGATGGTCTGCTGGGAGGAGCTGGACCACCACGTGGTCAGCCACATGAGATCCTACACGTATCGCTACCTGGTCAACAGCTACGACTTTCTCAACTCTTCCTTCGCCCTCACGTCCAAGCACCAGCACGGAAAGGATGGTTCCAACGGTGCGGATGTCGGGGGAGCGAACTATCCATACCTCATCAACCATCCGGGTAAATGTGGAGGTGGTGCCGGCGGAGATGACGTCCTGCTGCTTCTGTTCGTCAAATCGTCGCCAGAGAACTTTGAGCGGCGCCAGGCCATCCGGGACACGTGGGGGAACGAGAGCTTTGCCTGGTCAGAACTGGGGGCGAACGTGAGGGTGGTGTTCGCCCTCGGCGTGCATCCGGATGTCGGTCGGAGATCCGGCGTGCAGAGGGCGTTGCTGCGGGAGGACCAGTCCTACAGAGACCTGATCCAGCAGGACTTTTTGGACACTTTTCACAACCTGACCTCCAAACTGATCCTGCAGTTCCACTGGGGCCACGAGTACTGCCCCCAGGCACGCTTCCTCATGTCGGCGGACGACGACATCTTCGTACACATGCCCAACCTGGTGGCGTACCTGCGGCAGCTCCTGAGTGGTCAATCGGGGGCCAAAGACTTGTGGGTGGGGCATGTACACAGGGGAGCTCCTCCGATTCGCCGTAAAGAAAGCAAATACCACGTTCCTGATGAGCTGTACCCCTGGCCCTCCTACCCAGACTACACCGCCGGAGCAGGGTACGTGGTTTCAGGCGACGTGGCCGCTAAGATCTACCATGCGACTCTGGTGCTGAACTCTTCCATGTACATCGACGACGTATTCATGGGAATTTGTGCCAAAGCCATGGGGGTCTCTCCCCAGGGGCACGTGTACTTCTCAGGGGAGGGCAAGGCCCCGTACCACCGCTGCATCTACGATCACATGATCACCTCGCACGGTCACGCCACAGATGTGCGCCTGCTGTGGCAGGAAGCAACAGACCCGGCAGTGTACCGCCGCTCCAGAGGATTTATGGGTAATCTGTACTGCACGGCGGTCAGAGTGATGCTGCTGTGCCGGCCGTATTACCAGAACACGTACTCCTGTATGGCTGCTTTTACATAAAATGCTCTTAAGATGAAGGAATGCTGAATGTACCACACTGACATGGCGCCGCTTCACACAAACGGACCGCCATTTTTTTTCTTTTTTTTTTTTCCTTCCCCTCTTCATGTTAACTTTCACTGTTTGCTGGATATACTGTGTATTTGCTGTCTCGTAATAAAGACCAGAGCTGTTCTGTGAAGCAAACCATGCACTCGTGTTCTCAGTCATCAGCTTTTCACTTCGTTTCAGGCGAAGTGATTAAAGATCGGTCCTCCGCATCGTTATTATTATTATTCACCCACCGACTTCTGAAGAGGTTTAGTTCTTTGCGAGTTGTTGAGGATAACGTCTAAACCAGCTGTTAAATATTGTGAATCCTCTCGTCACGGAGGCACTCGACAAAGTTAATTACACGCTCAGCAAACACGTCACATTCAGAGATCGATGCAGCGACTTGGACGAGGAATGTGTTGTTTTTTTTTCTCGCTCCCAGTAGAGAATGGAAGTTATCTGGAATGACTTCTGGTTGAATCCTATAATTTTGTGTAAACCATTTTAAGATCTCAGTGTTAATCCAACATGCGATGTGATTTCCATGTTGTTGCATCTGTTTCTGTGATGGAGACATTTTAATCCAAAGAGTAAAATACCAAAAACATTTTATTTTATGCCCTTCAGAGCTGCAGTGATCGAAAAGAGAACTATTTTTATAATTTATATCGGCCATTTTTCAAGCAAAGATTGCAGAAGTCTGCTGTTTGCTGCATTGTTGATTTACATCGTTATAAAACTGAATATCTTTGAGTTTTGGAGTGAATACGTTTGACATTAATTGATAAATTGAGAAAATAATTAACACGTTAATGAATAGTCGCAGCCCTGATGTCAGTTTAACAGAAACCATTCATTCTCTCGTCCATCGTGGACTCTTGAACTTTGTGATTGTAAGTTTAAGTTCTGGTCCGACTGCTTCACTCTCATCAGGCTGACTAAGTTCATCAGACGTTTCCTATCAAGACAGTTTAAATGGAAATAAAGCCACAGCCGGCCAGACTCCAGGTTGAATAATTCCAGATGAACGAGTTTCCTACCACAGTTTAGATAATGTTTGGGAAAAGTTCAGCTTCTCAGGATAATTAACCAAATTCTTGTCTGAGGCTCGGGACTTTTACACCTCTGCATCTTGTGTTTCGGAGCTGTGGTTCCCAAACTCGTCTCTCCCACCTCCCGAGGGGGAACGAGTGGCTTTTATATCATCATTTTAACACGCTCGCCCTCCGGCTCTGCTTCCTGCTCCACACTCAGCCCCCTCTTTTCCTGTGACTCCTCTTTTTTTCTTCCCGCTACTGCTGTCTGCTACATCCTGTGGTTTTTATACAGAAATTCCAGGATGGGCTGAATCACCGGGAGCTTGCAGGTTTGTTGGGAGTTGTGACCGTATAAGGAACGTGTCACTGCGGGGGGAGCAGGAGTTCAGTCATACAGTATAATGATACTATAGCTGTTAAGAATAAGTTCTCACACCTAAACAACAAAACACATAGTGTGTCAGTGTCTGCCAGAACAACTCAGATGGCAAATCCACGTGTTCGGTCAGTGCGTCTGATCTGCATGACGCGAATTATTGGCTCAAATAAAACCCGACACCCGGCTGCTTGGACTTGTGTGTCGTTCCTCCGACAATAATACATGAAGCAAACGTAAAAGTCTTTTTCCTTCATGTTCTCCACTGTTTTTATTTCACTGGCACTCTTTCCTGTCTTCCTCTGTAATGCAGAAGAAGAGGAACTGACGGAAAAATATAAATACATAATATAAATTGATGTCGTGTAATTTTCTTGTGAGGTAAAAATGTTATTTAAACACATAAAATCCCAAATTTTTCGTGATTTGTTTCATAATCTGAGCATGAAAAGGAGACATTTATTGATAGAGGAAATTAAATATTAAGGGGTTTTAAAGGATCTTAGCACCAGTTTGCTTGCTAACTGCACAACAGGTGTTTGTTTTTGCCCCTGAACGACCGCTAGGTTTCATTTTTGGCTCTCAAGAGGAAATGCTTCTGGTTTGTTGCTACTTGACACACAAACACTCGACTGTTATCTTGTCAAATCACATTATGCGGGTCACACAAACGTAATGTGGAAAACTGAAGCGTCTGCAGAAGCCTCGTCTTCAGCAGCTAAACTCTTTAAATCAACACTATTTGTATTCAGGGAGGGAAATTCACCTTTTCATGAACCAAAACAACGATATCAGTACTTTATATATAATCCCCAGACATTTCTGAAGATATATAAACTGAGTGGCTGTAAATATAAGTGTTGTTATGCTAAAGCTGCTCTGATCTGACTGCTTCCACGCAGCGCAGGGTGAAATTAAACTTAGATAAATTCCACACGGGAGTCCTAAATCACGCGGCACCGTCACCTGGATGTTAACTGTTACACCACCTGTGTCTGAGATGAGCGCTCCACACACACACACACACACACACACACACAGTGCAGGTGAATCACCACACTGCAAACATATAACTATCATATCATGTAACTGTTTGCTCTCTGGAACAGGGAGAGTGATGTCATCGTGTCGTCCTCTCAGTACAGTGATGTCACACAGAAGCAAACGACTGCACGCAGACACTCGGCGACGGCCGCTGTCCTTACCTGCGTCTGTTGGAGAGACTCTCCTCCGTCTCATTGGTCACAACAACGTGGGTGGAGCCTCCTTGGCTTTCCTCGTGCATGACTTCAATCTGTGACACACAAACACACACGTCAACTTAGAGGTGTTAAATATGGCCAGAATGAAAAAGTACAGGTGGCAGCATATCGACAGAGTAATCTGCAACTGCTGCTGCCTTTTTTAATTTCTTTATGTCATCAGCACATCTTTAAATTCCGGCATATTTACTTGCGGAGTCGTGTTGATATCTGTTAGTTAAATGTTTTCAACATCACCTGTGGCGTCTGCCCACAGGAGCATGTCTGACTACCTGATCAGTTTTCGGTTCCTGCGTTCACCCAAAAATAATCTCCTGCATTCATTTGAGTCGTGGTAACAAACTGCTTCAACACTTTAGAATTCAGTCTTTTTTTAAAAAAGCGTGTTAAAGGAAACATCCAGCGACGAGAAGGAAGCCAACTTGGTCGGCTTTTGATTTTTGGCACCGACTTCACACGGCTCTGTCCTCGTCAATTATGGAGGGAGGTTTATGGTCTAACACACCAACACTATCGCTGTGCAGACAGACCGTGTTTGTCAGCAGCACAAAATAACCTCGGGGCGTGCGTGTAAACCAATTAATGAGATGAGAGCCGAAGCAGCAGCAGGGTGGCATACTGATCAGTGAGACCGTCCTGTTGAAGGGACGATGTTTAAAGCAGCGTCACCTCTGCTGACACAACGCTGAATCCCCCGCCGGCTCTTGGCCTGCAGGCGACCTCTGACCTCCCCCAGGACAGTGTGTGTGTGTGAGGAGAGATGGTGTGGTTCTGGTTCTGATGGATTGGTTTTGTTTGTTTGTTGCTTCTTATCTGCCGGTTAGACGGAGCATGAAGCTGACAGACGGATCATCGCAGCGCCGACAGTCACTGGGACGTAGTTTCAGGCTGTCGAGGCGTCGGAGACACATTAAAGCGTGTTCACGGGTCTTTTGTGAGCTGCATGTACTCTGATAAACTGCCTCCAGCAATGTCACTCAGCTGCTAAGATGTATTGTGGGTAATGTAGGCACCAGGAAGGAAAAAAAAGCGATATCTCTCTGTAAACTCTTGGAGCGGCATAGCCTTTTTCTAAACGATGTACCGTCACACAGTCTGATTTGCGCGTCGAGCTTCGTGTCGTCGTTACACCGTCGTCTCCACGATGCAGAAAAGTAAGAACATCATCAGCTGGACATCAAGTGCAGCCTGATGTGTGATCTGTGATCCGTCTGTTGCTGGACAGTTTGTTTGTTCTTCCCTGTGTTTAATTCTTTACATCACATTTCCGTATTATATAACCACCTCTCTGACCTGACCCGTGCTTCTGGGGGGAGACTTTTATTGAAAAAGAAGCCAGAACTGACACATAATCGCTGTAACTTCCTCAACAGTAGCTTATCTACTGTATTGTGATATTTTATTACACATCGCTCTTCAAGTGAGCAGCTGTCAGGTCGGTTTCTGCTCTTGTTGCACAACGCTGGGAGCGCCGATTTACGCAAAACAGCTTTTGTTTCCTTAAACCCTCCGGCCTGTATTTTCAGTTCTGAATATTTCATGTGCGGTCGGATCGCCTGACGGTCTTTAGCTTTACAATAAACGTGTTTGTTTTCCTCTTTCTCACTTACAGCGGCCACCTGTTGGCAGTAATGCAGTTTAACTCGTTTTGTATCAGAACCAAAGTGGCAAATTTATAAATAAATACATTTCATATTTAATCAGATGATATAAAAAATAACACTGATGATCAGAAAAATGCAGGAAACATGAAAATATGCTTATAATTTACTTGTACTTCTGATAATTTCTACATTTTAAGACTTTTTTTCTCCTGTCCTCTCTGTTTCATTAAGTGTTTACTTGACTCTGTAACATGCTTTACATTCATTTTCATTTTCTTTCCCTCTCACATGTCAGAAATACAATTTGCATTCATTTTGCATTCAGCTGCAGGTGTTGTTTTTACATCACGGCCTCTCGGAGGATAAAACACGACAACACAAAGTGACGTCAGTGTAAAACCTCTGTCGGGTGAGTTTAGTTGATTTCCTGAACATGTTGAATGATATTTGCTCTGCGTATTGAAACTCTGTACATTATCATCCTAAATATGCATCGGTGCTGTTTCCTAAAGCACATTCTTGTAAACACCGACACGTGCTTTGAGATTTGAAAGTGAGATCACGACGGTACCTTGATGCCTCCTTTGGCCTTGCGTATGATCTTCCTCTTGTTGGGATCGGCTTCGGCCGGCTGCCTGCCGCTGTTGGAGTTGTCGGAAGCTCTGCGAGCCAGAGCTGAAAAAAATGAAGAGAATGCAACAAAAGGAAACTTTAATGATGTATTTCTTTGGAGCTTGTGTTAACATCGCACGGTACAAACGTGCAATACGGAACGAGCTCAAGGTGTCACATGAGTGGAAACAGTTTGAAGGGTTACAACAACATCCGACTCACGCTGCTGCGTCCCGGTCGTCCTGGGGGGGTTCTTCAGAGAAGGCCGTTTAGGAGAGGACTCGGGCCGCGGGGCTACGGGCTGGACGGGCCTCGTTTGTTTGGCCGACAGTCTCTTCAGACTGACGTGCCGCTTCTCAAACATCTCCTGGACGTCCTCCAGGCGCTTCAGCGCCTTCAGGACGTCGGCCTGCAGGAACACAGCTCACCATCAACCCCTCGTCCATCGTCACTCTTACAACAGACTGCCCGTGTTTGCGTTCGCCGTACCTTAATGTCCTCGGACAGAACCACCTCGTACTGGTTGTGGAGGTTCTTCAGTTCGGTCAGCTGGTTCTTCTCTGCCGACTCCAGGAAGCGCTGGATGTCGGTCAGTGCCGACTCTGCCCCGTCCTGCGACTGACACTTATCCACCGCCTGGGAGGCCAGCAGGTAGATGCCAGACTCGCACCACTGGTTCACCTGGACGCAGCAAAACAATTCAAACGGGTTAAAAGTGGGCAGCATTTTGGATCTTAAGGGACAAACCATCGATTGTTCTTCATGCATTCTTGCGTTATCTGAATCTTATCTTGAGAATGTACAAAATATGTATGTAAACAGAAGAGGGAGAGAAAACAGTCTTCACCACAATCACCTCTTCACACAAGTTAAGACATTCAGTTTTCAGACTTTCTGTATAATTAAGTTAAGTATTTCTGTTATGTCTACCTGCCATTTCGTTTGCCATTGTACAACATTTACCTGCTGTAACTCTTTTCGACCGAGTCAAGAGTTTCAATAAAGACCGTGTGAACATAATTGACAGTAAAATGTGGCTCATTACAACTTATTTTTGGAGTTTCAGTCATGATTCCTATCGGCAACACATTGTTTCTTTGGGGGCCAAAATGTTGACTACGGTACATCAAGGAAGAAAGTCTGTGAACTTCACAGTGGTTAATAATTTGCCTGGGGCTTTAATTACAGCCCGTCTGACCGGTCCGACTGCTCGTGTTTCTTCCCTGTCAGTGATCTGATGTGTTTGCGGCGTCTGTGGATGTCACGACATGACAGCCAGGGAACGCCAAATGAATGAAATTAAAACCACTGGCTGTTTGGATGAAGAGGAAGCTTCACCCAACGTCAGAGAAAACAGGCAATGATTAGTTCCACTCGCTACAGAGAGGTTGTTGTAACTGAGGTGGGCGGTGTCTGGGTGGGATGGAAGGAACTTCCCTCTTCATTAACGGCCTACGAGCACAACAGGCGACTGTTTTTAGCCACGCTGCTGCTGAGGCTCCAGCGATGGCGATGTCCAGCGAGTCTTAAACCAACAAATAACTGGAGGTCTTTGTCATATAGGTGACGGCATTCCCATCAGCCTCATTTCAACCTTGTGTTTACTGCCAATTAGCACATGTTAGCATGGTAAAATGCTACACCATGTTAACACTGCCACATGTTTGTAGAAGTGTCTTATCATCTCTTCACCTTATCAATGCCCACGTGTATCTGCAGGGATTTGGACAGGACGTCCGTCTTCTTCTTGGCCTCGTTGCTGAAGTCGTCGCAGACCCGCCGCAGCTCCACGCATTTGGGTCGGATAGAGTCGACGGCGTAGTGGTTACTCTGGATCAGCTGGTCGCCGTGCAGCGCGTGCAGCTGGGCCTTTTCTATCGTGGGCTGCAAGAGAATCAACGCAGAGTACATCAGCACATCGAAGGTCATTGATTTCCTGACTCAAGCAAGTGTTGTTTACGTGCGAGCGTCGACCGACCCGAGCCTTCTCCTCCAGCGCTTTCAGCTCCTTCAGCAGGTGCTCGACTCTGACCACACAATCCCCGATATCTGATAGGCCGGCGAGTCCGTCCATCAAACTGTCCAGAGACACTTTGACCTGCAGAACCGACGAGAGAACATCGTATTTACAAACCTCCCAGCAGTTCATTAAGTGTGTTTTCTCAAAGTATGATTTTTTTTTTTTTCCAGCCTTGGTGTTTTTTGAAGCTGTGTGAAGAGCAGACAGAGGGAGAAGATCCAAAGGTTTGAGTCCAGAGGCAGCCCGGCACACTGGGAGACAGACAGATCTGCAGATATACCTCTCTGAAGTCCTGTTCAAAGTGTCGTAGCTGCAGGCACTGCTCCAGTTTCAGATGGTGTTTACACCAGAACTGTTCAAAGGCATTCTCTGTCTCATCCAGCTGGGCAAGGAGCCTGAAACACACAACAGGAAGTTCACCACACACGTCCTGGGAGTTCCTCCTATACACTGAGATGCAGTGTAAGACACGAGAGGAGAAGTCTCACCTCTCCACAGTGGTTTGGTTCTCCATCTCGTCCGGGTTGAGCTTGTGGTTCTCGGACTTGGCTGCCTGCTCCTTGATGCAGCCTAACAAGGTGGTGCCCTGCTTCAGAGCCAGCTTCAGCTCGTCCTGGTTTAGAGACACAGAAGCATTGAGTGTTGAACATGAAGGAACATATAAGGACACACTTTTTATACTAAAGCACATTTATTTCCACTTCTGATAATTTTAAAAACATTTATTTTAACTCAAGTGTGACTTTCACTTCTGCTAAAGTAATATTTGTATCAACATATCTTAACTCTGACATCTGCTAGATGTACAGTGTGCAGGTGTTCTCATGCTGTGCAGCCTTCTCATGACAGCCAGACGGCATCTTTTCTGTGAACTTGCTGTATTATATTCGTACTTCTGCTCACACAGACAGATTCAGTCCCTGGAGACACAACTTGATCAAGATTCAAGAAGTCAAGGGATGTTGAGAAAATGTTCAGCTTGATGCAAATGTCCTCTGAAAACCCAGAGAAGCGAATAACTGACCATCAAACTGGCAGATTTTGATTCCCTTTGGTAAATTCAATCGCTTTGTCCTCAATTCAACTGTGAGAAATGACTTAAAACAAAGTGAGAGAAATGCATCAGAGGCTCTCTGATGTTCTGTGACAGGATCATTCGACTGGCGGCCCGTCGGCCTTTTATCAACCTCATTCCAGCATTCGTTAGTCGGCGCACGAGTCTCTTCATCGGGTATTTTCAGACTGGTGACCTACTTCTAAGATTAAAAAAGGTGAATTGCTTTGTTTCCTGTGCTTCTGTCTGTTTCATGGTTCTTTTTCTAATTGTGAAAACTAATAAACAAAGTTGAGAAAGAAAACAAAAAGTATCACGATTCAATTCTGAGCGAAAGTCTGGCCTCGTGGCACTTTGATTAATCTGACATGCTGCTGCCACTGAAATCAAACTAACTCCAGATTATAAAATATTTTTACGACGCAGGTTAAAAGCAGAACAAGCTGAACCCATTTTCAGCTAATGGTTCTTGTGGGTTACATGTGTACTGGTGTGTCAACTGTGTATTGATTTAATTACACTCTGCATTTAAAAACCCAACAAAGGAAAATAGTTGTACATCAGCAGGTTCATACTCAACTGCATCGTCCCTTTTAAATACAATTCAAGGTTCAAGCTCATCATTTCCACTAGAGAGGCGTGGCTACTACCCATAATGCACCTGAACCCTTGTCATGCATGTTGTTGCTTTTTTTCCCCTGTTCCCATGTCCTCTGTGCTGCAAGTTTCCAAACAATCAGGAGGATGACCTTCTTTTCTTTACTCGACTCTGCTTAGTCACCTTGAGGTTGTCGTGTTTGTCGGTGTGTGCTGTGAGCAGGTCTTTGGTGCACTGGACGTCGTTGGGCAGCTCCGTCTCGGCCAGGTCGGTCCCAAACTTCTGCAACATCTGGGCTGTGGTTTTCACTGTCATGGCAAAGTTCTCTATGGCCTGAGGAGAAAAAAAAAAAAAAACCCACGCGTGACTCTGCAGCATCCTGAAACGGCTGCTACATTTTGGATATTGCTGGCGTTGATGCGATGTGTGTTGACTCACCGTCCGGTGGTGTATCCACTGACTGTGACAGTACTCCAGGCTTCCTCCAAGCTCGCGGGTCAGCTGGCCTTTGTCCACGTAGCCGTGCAGGTCCGACAGAGAGTTCAGCATCACGATCTGCGAAACACACGCAGCGGATCAGGACGAGAGTGACGAACAAGTTTTATATCCTGTTCATTGAGACAGTTCTCAGGCAGGTCGATATCCTGAACTGACATTAGATTTAACTCAACTCTGCTCTCTAAAATACAGTCAGGGTTGTGTTCAAGGCGACACCTGGATGTTGATTTACGTCTCCTTAATTAAAAACTGCCTTCTGAATGTCCACATTTTAAGTTTTGGGCGTTTCGGATTTTGTGTGAGGTCTTTGTCTTCAGTTTTATCTTGTGCTCAGAATAGATCTGGGTTGTGAATTTGAAAAGTGCCGGAAACTTGCAGTGTGCAAAGCTGCGGGATAAGATGCGGTGTGTTGACACACCCATCGCTGTTAGTGTGGACAGTGATGTCATCGTGGCTCAAATACACTTACGGACATCTTTGTTTTCTATTGCAATTAGATTCCATTAGATTTGACTTCTCTACATGTGTGAACAATAACTTCTGATAATCTGAGTGTGCAAAAGGCCACAGCTTCAAATTTGGGAGCTCAACGCTGCTTTGTCCAGACTCATCAAACGCACCATGTGGAAAACGAAACAACAGATGTCAGAAGTGAGGGATCATGGGAGTGTGTTTGTCTTGAACAACCGCCACTGCTGATGAAAAACCTACGAGAAGTCTACGAGACTCAGTCAGTCATCTTCACACACGAGGTCGATCTTGAAAGTTTTATTCGCGTTCTGTTTGGTCTCGTTCAACTTCCTTCCTCAGCCTCTGAGTCTCTCCAGGAAGTTACAGCCACAGCAATCAAACGTGAAGGTGAAGTTACAGCTTCCTCTGGGTTAGAACACAATTTAAACAATATATAACGAACTGTTTTTAGTCATCCAGCTGTTTAAGATGGAGACGCTTCGAGGAGAACTGGACGGTTCTGAGCTTAAATGCATCTTTTATTGTGGTTTTACGCCGTAGTAGAACAGCGGTTCTTATTCGGGTCAGAAGGACAGGTGTGCTGCGCTGCTTTTAGTTTGGCTCACCAGAGTAAAGGAAATGCCTTCAGTAAAAGGTAAAGGAGACTTGTGAGTTCACACAGGTTCATATATAATCATAAAACACTGAGCAAAGCTTCAGCGCGGTGGACTAAACTGCTGCTCTCCCTCCCAGCTCAGAAACAGGTTTGCAATAATACAAAAAAAAAACGTTCAACTGATGCCACGGAAAAATGTATTTGCACACCTCCAATCTGACATCTACATCTCTGCATGTCACAAAGAAGCTCTCTGGACAGTGAAAAACAGTTCCTACATTAATGCTCACTCATGCCTGTGTGCAACAAGCTGGGTGTTCTGATCTGTGGTATCAGATAAGGACAAGTTGAGAACTGGGTTGTGGTTTTATTCAACAGAAGAAGGACACAGCATCACACTGCTGTCACTTCCCCTTCAGGGCTGAGACTGTGATGTATTGCATCCTGTTCGTTCGGTACGGCAAAAGAATACCCCAAACAACACACATCTTCCCTCATGAATGCGGCCGATGGAGTTGATGAGGAAGGTGTTGAAGCATGCTTACCGGTACCTTCATTTTAAAGTCATCCTTGTGCAGTTTGATCCCGATGTCTGCTATGGCCCTCTGGAAGAACCTGGACGGCCGCAGCACCAGGACCAGCTGCAGGTTTCCAGGAAACGCCCCCTAGATAACACAGCAGCAGGTCAATCTTACAACAGATCTCTAGACCATCACCTTGTGTGGTGACATCACAAAACAGCAGAAATATAAGTGTGAGCTGGATAAATGCAGCAGAAATAAGAGTCAGTGCATCCTGAGCTAACATCACATCTAAACATGTGACTGCTGCTGTCCATCACAGAGAAGTACAGCCAAATGATGTGGGATGTGTTTTTTTGCTGTTGTTGTTTTCTGCTTTTGCTTTAATGGTTTTGAAAAACTATAAACTTTCACCTCATCACCCGAGAGTCGAGGACAGAAAGCAAACAGTCTAGTTTTCCATAGACTGCCCTCTGGGGGACAAAATGATGTATTACAACACTGAGCTTTGGTACAGAGTTCAACACAGAGGAGTTCAGAAGAGAAACTAAAGCACAAAACACTACGTACAACATGCATCCACGCATCACAGCATCTTCTGTACATTATAACATGGACGTGGACCGGATGCACTGACGACCAGAGGACTCGGGCCATCAGGAGTCTTGTGTTTTATTTGCAGAAGTGTTCGGTTGCACCTGACGTGATGCTGTTTTAGACATAAACATCTTATCGTGTACGTGCGTGGAATTTATGTTACGTTGATGTGAGGTGTCTTACAGAACTTACAGCGATCCTGGATAGCGAGGCCTTTACCGAGCTCCATTTGTCCTTCCGCCGGTCGATGATGATGACGAAGCCGATGCTCGCAGCGTCCAGGCTGGAGACAGGAAGCAGAGAGGACACGTCACTCGGCGGCTGCTTTGTGCACGTGAGCATCTTCACGAGCCGTAATCAAATCTGTTCTATAATCAGAGGTTTACTGCTCCTGAACACACAGAGCTGTGATCAATCCTGATCTTGTACGTCTTAGATATTAGCTTCTGCCGTCTGTTGTCCGATGGATGACGGCTAACATGCGAGTGTGACGGTGTTGGGAGTGTGTGCGTACCTGGGGATGCTGGTCAGGTAAGTCACGACGTTGAGGAAGTCGTCCTCGGGCACTTCACTGAAGCCTGAGTACTCTGGGAAGGTGATGATGGGGGCGCCATCTTTCCCTCGCCCTCCTGCAACACACACACACACACAACATTTAACACAAACCCTTGTCGTGTATAATTTTATACACATTGCGCACAAGTTCAGCTTGATTCTAGTCCATGAAATGTTTCTGCACCTGCATTTAAAGTAGACGTCTGACAGTGGAGGGCTGAGGGTTTAAGAGGATGAAAAGTGGTCCTGAAATGTTGAACTGTGTCCCAGAAAGTCAACAGATTTGCCGCTTTACCTCCAAAACAACATCTGAGATTTTATCTTCCATGAACATAATGAACTGCCGTCCCGTTCAGCTGTCGTGAAGCTAAACTCTCCATCTCTTTAATAACAACACATAAAAACCAAGGAGGAGGAAAAGTTTAAGAGTTTAAACAACTTAGTCATGGAAAATCTCTTAAATCACCCAAGACACAAATGTTCCCAAGTAACACCCGCGAATAAAAGTCACAAGATGGCGACCTTGAGCTAAAAAGCACCTCAGCTAACACGTCACTGAACAAAACTGTGTGAGTCTGGAAATAACTAACACATGATGTGCAGAGGTGTCGTTTTGACCTGAAACACTCGTCATCCGTCTGTCTCTGTCCGACACCGACTCACATGTCTGACACATTTCATTTCCTCTGCTGTCACCTTCAGTCTCACCCGTCTTCTGTCGTGCACATTAATCCAATTAACTTCCTGTGATGGAGGAGCTTCACCCGACACACAGCAGGAGCATCGTGTGCTCTCACGATCTGTTGGACAGGCTTGAGAGGAAGCTACTGCAGTGACCTCGTCCTCGCAAGGTGACCAGAATACACTACACGCTCCACGAGACCACGCAGAGACGCTTTTATCTGCCTCAGCAGATCTGAGGGAGGCGACTGTTAGAGAAAATACTTCTGTATCTGAACACATCAGTGTGAAACCTCTCGTCTTCTGATCTGCTCCCATCAGCCTCGTTAACGTGCGCTCTGTTTAAGACAGTTTTAAGTTCGTGTTTGCAGAAGATGAACAGAACAGAGACTTCTATTCTATTCGGACTTCTATCATCATGAGTTCGGTCTCTGTTCACCTTTCTGTCTGGGATGAGTGAAGATGTGCTGATATTGTGTTTTCAGCTCCCTTCACTGCCCCCATGTGGACGAAGAAATCAGTTCATGCAAGTCTGAGAAATCACTGCACGGCTCTCGTCTGCTTGTGCATCATCTGTAACCCACCAAGTCTTTGTCAAGATGTTAAGATTGTGATTTTGTGGTATCTGTGATGAGGGTTTCTGTATGACTAGTTATTTACTGTAAAAAACACATCTAAACGTTTAATTCTTACACGATTGTGGAACCTGGGAAAATAAATCTCATGAAATGATGGTAGAAAAGAGAGAATCTTCTTCTTAATAACCTATTTTTAAAATTAAACACAAAGGTAATCCAACACATGAATGAGTGTGTTTTTAAAAAGCTTTGTGTTTCGCAGGAGCGAGAACAGGTAAAGAAAAGAGCTCCAGCAGCAGATATGTGACAGTTCATATGTGACAAAGTCCAAGAAATACAGACTATAATATCCATCCAGAGTGTTCACCCACATCCTACTGAGAAGTCGCACACACACACATGTGGTGAGAGCCATAAACCAGGCCTGTGTTAAACTTATGTAACTCTGTAATGCTGAGAGAGGGATCTTTTTGGAATCAGTTGTTATTCGGGCTGTTGTGAAAGGACGGAGAGAAGGAATGAGAGGCATCCCCGGAGAACCACACGGGCTGCCGTGCCGCCGGTAACAACACATCTGGAAAAGTCTGAGGGCGGCAATAATCCTATGTAAACACTTTAAAAATAAAATGATGTGACTTTCCACCAGCTGGACGGCAGCGACTGAGCCTGTGGGTACAAAGCTGAACTAACTGAAAAGTTTATATTGTTAAGTTAAAGTCTTGCAAACATACCGGTCGTCTATTTTAATGTAAAATCTAGCGGCCTTGCGTCTCCGTATGGGCGTGACGGCAGCTGTGGTGTTTGTGGTGGACTCCGCTTTACTTTGCAGTTCTCTCAGGAGGTAGTTGGTAACGAGAGGAATTTAGGATCACACAAAAATGCCGGCGGGCCCCCGAGCGCTGGATCAAGCGTCAAAAATGTGGGTTAGATTCCCGACATTTTGGGAGATGTGCTCCCTCGCTCTCGTGCTGGGAGTTGGACGGGCCGATCGACCTCCAGCGAAACACGACGGTGTGTTGTGTGTTTCTTTTATAATCGGTACTGATTTCCTCTCTGAAGAGAACCAAGCAGCCGTTTTAAACATTAATTCATTTTCTTCTGTGACTTGTGTCGATGTCACCTCCCAACAGAAACTCAGCGACAGCCTGGAAACTGAACGCGTCGCCACATCAGAAGCATTTAAAGAGAAACTTGAGCTCCAGTAAGCGTGACGAGACGAGGCTCGTTGGCAGGAATCTCACCGTCCTCAGCGTTAGTCTCCTGCATGTCCATATTATGTTCTGTGTTCATGTGTTTTTGTGACAGGATGGACGAGATCGAGTAACGTTCAACAGCAACTCCACCGATTTTACACACAAAGGCCATTCCGCTATTGTCAA